>QEYC01000119.1:0-289960 GCA_009935795.1 Pholiota adiposa
TTTCAATCTGTCTGTAAGGGCTCCGAGCCCTTCGCTTAGATCAGACAGAACAGACAGGACAATGATATCTTCGTTGCTCGTGTCAGAGAGAAGGAGCAACGAAGGGAAAAGAAAGTTTTTATCTGTGGTGTCAGGTGACATCCACAGATTAAGGTTCAGAAATGAGGCGCGCAAAGCGCGTCTCGCGTCGTAAGTCAGGGAAAAGCACCAGGCTTACACCCTCCCCTCCCCGAAAAATCTGCTGTGTGGTTTCGAGGAGGGTTCCGCACAGTATCGGTGGGCGGAAATCCTAAATTATCTTCACGGCGTGTCGAGGCCTTGTCATGTTCCATCTATCCAGTGCCTCGTTGTTCTCTAATTCTTGCCGGGAATCACTCGTCGTGTTCTTTCCCATATCCAACCCATCGGACGAGGTATTGCTTCCCTCGACCACGGTTCCGTTCATCCACAATTTTGTCGATCAGGACCTCTTCCGTTCCGTCCTCTGTAATGACGATCCCTGGTTTTGGTAGGGCTCGGTCTGGTATTCGTCGTCATCGTTTGGCTTGATGGCTTCAGGAGCTTGCATGAAACCCAGGGAAGGTCTTTTGGCTGTTCGGCAGGCGGAGCGTATATGTGGACCTGTCTGGGTTGGCGTCGACGACCGTGTAAGGGGCCATCAAACCTAGGCATAAACTTCGCAACGCGCTTGCTGCCTTTGCGTTTGTAATTTCGGCGTCTGTTTTCCGTGGAGAGCATGACGAGGTCGTCGATCTTGTATCGGATCTGGAAACCTCGGGCCGAAGTTGCTTGGCCCGGTTCACAACTGAGCCTTGTGAATTCGCAGGCGGTTCACGACTTTTGCCGACTAACTTGTGACTTGGCGTGACCCCCCAGAACCGAAGGTGAAGTCCGAAAAAGGCAACCGCGCCGCAGGCGCTCAAAAAAAATTGAGAAATTTAGTTACCTCGTATTCTACGCTCGCTACGCCTATTGTATTCTAGCACCATGCCGCAATTTCTCGGCGTAATCGACCCCACTTTGCTTGCCCAACAATGCCAGGTGTTGGTGCTCAATCCGGCGGCGCAGGGCACTGGTAAGCATTCACTGCGCATGTGTCTCAGTCGAGGGTTCTGATGGACTGATGCGCTTCTCTCGAAGGCCTGCTCGCGGCCACTGAATCCACGCCCAGGACAGTCCGCCGGCCATTGAAGCGCATCCGAGCGCTAATATGTAGTAAGTGCAGAGTTGCTCCGTGGATTTATTTGAATTTTACGCTCACAATTCGTGATTCAGCACTAAGATGAAAGTTACCGAGCTCAAGGAACTCTGCCGCACTCGGGGTTTGCGCATGGGAGGGAAAAAACAAGAGTTGATTGGGCGCTTAATGGCTGGAACTCACTGGTGCGTCACTTAAGCGCATATCTTTCAACGTAACTCTCTCACAGCGTGCCTATCTATAGCGAGGAGTCCCGCCGCATGTCGGTGAAGATGCTCGTGCTGCGGAGCCTTCCCAACTCGATGAAGCACAATTTCTGGACGAAGAATTTGTGAATATTAATAGCCGTCAAGTCTGCGCCGATGCGCCCAGATGCAAGGATCATTCGAAGCCGGTTATGATCAAGACAACGACAATCCGGACGACGACGAATTCTGTGGAAATGTGCCGCCCAATCCCAGCGTGGTAGATACTCCCCAAACGCACGGCGCATTGGAGTGGGCCGATAAATTTATTCTCGACACGCGCAGAAAGAGTGGCCGGATCACTGAAAACTCTGTTCTCAAGTTATGGAAGGCGAGTCTTATTGCACTCTTATTATATGTTCATCTTCTTAATCTCAAAAAAATAAAGTCTTGGGTCTCTATTGCTATTGACGCTGGTGAAATACCTGATCATATTGTGGATTCAAATCATATGATCAAGTACTTGCAACGAGAGGCAAGCCGCCAGCTCTTCAACCCAGATGGAACCAGTAAATTGACGTCCGAGCGTCTATCTGCCGTGCGCATAAAATCCACACGGATATATTTATAATTAGCCTAACATGAACTATAGGCGTCGCTCAAGAAAACAATGACAATGCTTGGTAGAGTTCGTAGACGCCAAGAAGACGAGAACCCGGACCTGAATATCAGTCGCCCGCAAAGACTTCACGCACGGATGACTTCTTCAAGGCTGTTATGATACAAGCACAGCGTTTACGATTAGAGTGAGTCTTAATTTAATCCCGCATCAATCATCGAAGCCTGACCATTTTTTCAAGGGGCGAAGACTTTGATGTGACGAAAGGAACTGTTCTCGATTCAGAGCTTCGCCCTAATCAATTTGGGGAAGTTACAGATTCAATTATGCAAGAATTATCTCAAGGTTGGTTGCAAATTGTATTTCTACGTATGAATAGACCTTCTAATTTCCCGTTACACAAGTTCCTTCTGTGATCAAGGCTCACTTTGCGTGGACGTGGCAGTGTTCAACGCTGAACCAAAGCGATGAGCTCGTGTCGCTTCCAATGGCCTGTATCCATCCGTACACATTGCGTGTACCTGAGTATAGGCTGAAGGATGGAAGTGTTTCACCCATCATCCAGAATATTCCGGGTGTTTTAGCCCTTCACTATGAGACGAAGACTGCTAGACCCGGAGTAAGTATCATTTATAGCTCTGTTGTAGTGTCCTTCATGCTCAGTTTAATTCACTCTAGAAAACAGAACCTGCGCATAGCTTTGTTCTGCCCCACAGGAATCCACTTCGCTGTCCAGTTGGAGCACTGGCCATCATGTTGCACTACATGTTTGACCAGGAAAACCTTCTTGGTCGCATTCCGGCATGGGATTGGTCTCGCCCAAAATCCTGGCGCCAGGTAATTGAAAAAGAATATTGCGTGTATCTTACAATTAATTTATTCATTTAGGTCTCTGTGTTATTTGGACGAACGGTTGATCAACCAAGCACGAGTCAGGCTATTGGCCGCATGTATGATAGCTTCCTCGCCAAAACATCCATCACATCCAGCAAGAAGACGCACCTTGCTCGCCGAACCATTCCCGGGATCATGGAAGAAATGGGGTGCGCAAATCATTTTTTTTAAAATTCTGTAACTGACATGCATCTGGCAGAGTTACAGCTGATCAGGTTGACGCGGTTGGGCATTGGGAGGGGAATACCCGCCGTGAAGTATACGCCGCAAAAATACCCAAGACTGTGAGTGCAGTTACATTATAATTGGATTTTTATTGATTGTGTATTGAAGGCTGTCATTGCGCTGGCAGGCTTCCCTGTCGGTGAGATGTATCACGTACCGTGGGCTCAAGTCGAGGTGCCTGAAAGCCTTCAGCGTCGTATTTTTCCATTCTGCGAGGCGGAAATTGCACGCCTTCGAGTCCAAGGCCATTCAAACCAAGGGACGTACAGCTTCCTTGAGCTACTTCAATTTTTGCGTCCCTTCTTTTGGCGGGTACGTGCTGCCTTACTTACCTTTGTTTATAATTACTGACTTTTTTTTATGGCCAGGCAATCGCCGCAGTTTATAGCGTCTATCCCAGCTCGCAGCTGGTCAAGCGTCTGCGCATCTTGCACGAAGTACCCGAGGCTCGGGTCTTTCTCAGCAAGTGGCGAGAACTGCTCCAAGCTGAAGCTGATATCGAGAGGTCAGTTTCCAACCTCGGGCAGGATTTTCATGAGACGCCGACTCGCAATGCATTCACGGCCCTATCAATGCAACTTCGAGATATGCAGCGGCTCGCTTACAACACGCACAGCAACACCGAAGTAATTTCGAGACGCACGGAGCCATTTTCGCCTTCGAAGCAAAACAAGACCTCGCAGCAGCAGTGGCACCCTGTTTACACCCCCAGCACTGGTTTGTCCGAGTTGCGCCCAATCCAACCACTTCATTTTGGGCCTGTTTGTCCAAGTACGCCCCCTACAATTCCTCGGAATACCACTCCATCGACTGCGCCGCGCTCAGATTCCCCGCCGTCGCTGAACCATGCCTTTGAACTTGGTCTGGTACCCGCTCCCACAAGCCTGCTTCAATGCAGCACTGACGTTTCTGCTCCAAAAATTGTGCCGGTTGCAATTGAGAAGATGGGCAGGGTGTACTACATCTTGCCGTTGGGTTTGGGAGGCCTCCAAACTCCCCACGACCCGATCCTCCCTCCTCCTGCCGCTTTTTGTGATTCTGAATTCCCAGTTTTCACCAGCCGCAACAGCACCTGGCAATATATCTTCGACAAGGTCGTGGATATTGTGAAAGTGTGGGAAGTGTACGCGCCCCAGAATCTCGGAGATTACAGCAACATAAAGGCGCTGTGGCAGGTTTGGGATGAGGGCGTGTTGGTTGAGGGTGTCGGCCGTCTTCCCGCCCTTCGATTGATTGATATGCGCTGGGGCCCACTCAAGAATAAGGAGACAAATAGAGGGAAGTATGCCCTGTGGAGGCCACGGAATGACAACAATGTGAGTCGCATTGTGCTTATTTCAGCACCGCTGATTTGACATTGATATCTTCCAACTCAAGGCTCGCAAAATCTGGTCCAACTTCTATTTTTTTGTACAGCGCATTGAGGCTCTTGAAGCAGCCGGTAATAGCTCCGTCGAGGCCATCGAGCATTTTGAAAAGCTCCGCGGTATGAGAAGCGTCAACCAGTTTCACGGCTCACTCCAAGTCAAAAAGCGGGCGCGAGATGAAGGGGAGGGCGCTCAGGGAGTGTAAGTATTAGCACTCTCCAATATGTTTGATACCTTACTTTACAAAGAATGTACTGTACTTCATTTAATCTACTCTATTCTACACTGGCCGCATTGCTCGAGAACTGTGGTTACAAAATGCCATGGGCCTGTAAGCCGTATGTGTATCCACCTGCGCCACTGCCGCCGTCCATCCTCAAGTTGCCGCAGCCCCATCGCAAGCGGGGACGAGGCTGTAGGGAGCTTGGAGCCACCATTGAGTTCGCCATTGAGCTTCTTGACGCCGGAGATGCCGCCATCGCTGATCGAGCGCTGAGCAGTGTCGAGCAGTCGATGCAGCGCTGCGTCCGCACTCCCTAGCGCCGTTGAGCAGCGTCGAGTGGGGCAGCGATTGCTCGACACCGCTACCCAGCGCCGCGCCTGCGCTCTAGCACTCCTACCTCCAGCACCCAGTTCCGGGTGTGAAACTTAAGTGCTGGGGGCGGGGTTGGCAATTGCGCGGACGGCGGGGTTGGCGTTCTCTCATTTCCATTCCCTGCTTGAATTCCTCTGCACGCAGAGATGGAAGGCGCTGAAAATTCAGACAGTTAGTGAGAAGTTAAATGAATTGAAGACGAACGACGAGCCCGGGCGCGAGCTCAAGCCGTTCGTAAATCCAACACTTGCCTTCAAATATGCTGTTGACTCTCAGATGCAGCACGGCGGAGAGGACAGAGGAGAGGAGGAGCAATGACCCCTTCCGCACTTTCAGGGAGCGGCATTGGTGAGAGACTCTGAGAAGAGGGCAGTGGGCAGCGAGGCTTACTGTAAAAAATAAGGCTGTCAGTTACAAGTGAGCCATGGAGAGACAGGCTCCTAAATCAAAATGCACACCAAAAGACGCGTAAGCGTCATGCCCACTGCCTTTTGCCCTGTCCCCACCCTTTTTTCTTTGCCCGCCACCCCGAGGTTTCTAGCTCTTGTACTGTTTGCATCAACGTCAGCCACGCTGTGCTCGTTCAGTGCGTGTTTGTATCCCGGCGCCAGGGAGCAATGTGAGGCGAGGAAAGAGCTGCGTGGGGGGGTGGTAAGAGTGGTGTGTGAGAGAAAGTAGAGACAGCGTGAACGGTGGTGGGGAGCGCAGTATAAAAAATACAGGCGGCAGCAGCAGAAGCGCAGAAGCGCGGGGCGTGAGAGCAGCGACCGAGGTAAGAATAGAATAGAACACTCCTTCCAATGGTTGATGCCGCCTTGACGCCGCTTCCGAGGGCTGCAGAGACCAGTCCGCATTGGAGGAACATTGGAGGGAGGGGAGGGACGAGGGATGGACGGGAGGCGAGCGAGCACGAAATAGGCGCCCACTCCCAAAGCGCGTCATCCGGGGGCGTGCGTGCCGGATGCGGCCCCTGGAACCGTGACCGAGTTGCTGATCTGTGACGCGGGGAGCCCGCGCCGGGTGAGTGGGGGCGAAGTGCCCGTGCGAAGGGCGAAGTGGCCAGCGACTTCGCCCCGCGCCCGCCAAAGCGCGGCCAAAAGTTGTGAATTAACCTGTGAATCGCGCGCCCCAAGTTGTGAATCCGGGCGTGACAAGTTGTGAATCCGCGCTCCCACCCGCCAAAAACTTGCGAATCGGGGGCAAAGTCGGAGCGTGGGAACGCGTCTTTGGCGCGGGTTCACAGTTCACGGTCGGAGTTGGAATTCACACGACTTGGCCTAAGACCTCCGGAGAGCGGTCCTCGTTTGCGTGGTATGCTTGGCGGATCTTCGCTGCTACCAAAGCGTCCTGGGCTTGTCGTACATCAAGATCGAGGCGCTCGATGACCTCACGTGCAGTGATCTGCGCTGTTGTCGCATCTGGCGCAAGTGGTGGGATAAGTCGTGGTGAACGACCTGTTTTTAGTTGGAATGGGGAGAAGCCGGTGGAGGAGTTTACGGTGTTCATGATTGCAAAGCGGACCCGCGGTAATGTCTTCACCCAGCCCTTCTGATTTCTGTCGACGTGATAACGGATGGCTTGGGTGAGTGTCTTGTTGGTGCGCTCGCTGCTCCCATCGGTCTCGGGGTGGTAGGCCGTGGACATCTTGAGACGGACACCCGTGAGTCGGTGGAGCTCCTTCCAGACTTCGGATGTGAACAGTGCATCACGGTCAGATATGAGGCGCAGCATTAGTCCGTTCTCGCAATACCACTCGTTGAAAAGTACTGTAGCTACCCCGGCAGCCGAGATAGTTGATTGAATTGGCACCACCTGGATGTCGGCGCCTAGGGTGTCTGTGATCGACAATATCATGTCAAATCCATCCTCGGGCGGTAGCGGTCCAACGAAGTCTAGTGCGACTGTGTCGAATTGAGCATCAGGGACTGGGAGTGGGTGCAAAGGGCCGGTAGGTTTTGTAGTCCGTGCTTTATTACGCTGGCACTCAACACACGAGGGTATGTATGCAGCCTCGAGGTCACGTCGCATGTGTGGCCAGTAGTACGAATCCCGTAATGCCGCATAGCTCTTGTCGAAGCCAAAATGTCCAAGTGAGTCATGGGCGAGGTGGTACAGCATTTCCTGCATCTGCCTGTCTCTAGGAATGAGGAGTCGTGAACCCACGTACAGTAGTCCGCCCTCCTCGCGAGTTGTTACCGTGGTTCCAGCTGCAATTCCGGAGCGCACTTGAATGGCAAAAGGATCAGTAAGATACCCCGCCTTGATGCGGTCGATGAGCTCCTGGTCAGCGGAGATCTGCAAGGTGACTGCAGCTGCAATTCCAGTGGCATAAATGCATGGATTGAGTGAGGAGGATGTGCGTGAGTAGGCAAGTGCGCAGGCTGCGAACGCGGGTGTGGGTTCTTCGTCTGGCATGCGTGAGAGAGCATCCGCCGCGGTGTTGTCTTCTCCTCGGACGTAGACAATCGTAAAGTCAAAATCCGCGAGAATCATCGCCCAACGTTTCTGGCGGCTGGAGGTCTCCTTCTGCGACTGGAAAAATTCGAGGGTCTTGTGATCTGTGTAGATCTCGAACTTTGTGCCCAGTAGGTAGGTCCGGTATTTCTTCAGCGCTTTAATAATCGCGAGAAGTTCTTTCTCATGCGTCGGATAGTTCCTTTCGGCTGCATTAAGTTGGTAAGAGTCATATGCGACTGGGCGCGCAGTCTCCCATGTCTCTCCAAAGCTGAGAACGGCCCCAGTCCGTCGGTTACTGGCATCCGTGGTGACAAAAACCTTCTTGGTTTCATCGTCATAATCAATGACAGTCAGGCACTCGGCACCTGTTACGAGTTCCTTAATTGACTCGAACGCGCGCTGATGGTCCTCGGTCCATTTGGGGAAATGACGATCAGCCTCCGTTGTTGTAAGCGGGTAAGTATGCTGGTGTATTCGGCTAGTCGAGGCAGGAACGCGGAGAGGTAGCGTGTCAGCCCAAGGAATCCACGGACATTCGTTGCAGATGTTGGCGTCGGCCAGGTGAGTACACACCCTTCTTCGGATCAGCCTTAATGCCAGCACTACTGACGACGTGTCCAAGAAAGTTTATTTCGGTCGCAAAAAGTATAGTCTTCTTCAGGTTGCAGTAAAGTTTTGCCGCTCGCAGTGCTTCGAGTACTAATTTGACGTTCTTTTCGTGCTCTTCGACTGTCCGCGACCAGATAATAATGTCGTCGAGGTATACATGGCAGATTTTCGAAATGTATGGACGTAGCGCATCCATCATGCGGCGTTGATGCGTCGATGGTGCATTGCATCCTCCCATGGGCATGACTACCCATTCGTAGAGTCCCCAGGGTGTCCGTACAGCAGTAAGGTAGATGTCGTCAGGGTGTACCCGTGTTTGGAAAAAAGAATTCGTCATGTCGAGCTTCCCAAAAATCAGGCCCTTTCCGCAGTCGGCGAGGATATCGTCAACGCGTGGTAGAGGGTAATTGTCTCGGATTGTGTTGCTGTTGAGTTCACGGTAGTCGTTAACCATCGGTGGTACTGATGGATCGGGTATGCCATCCTTGTACTTGGGAATAATAAAGGCAGGTGAAGCGTGCACTGAGGATGATGGACGTAAACGGCCTGCGCTAAGATGTTCATCTAGCAGCGCCTTCCATGCCTCCTGGTGCTTCTTCGGTGCGACATAACCTCTCCCTTTGACTATCTTTTCCTTGTCCCTAAGTCGGATACGGTGATAGATGTGGTCCGGCATGTCGTCGACATCAGGTAAGCGCGTTGGAAAGCAATCAGCGTATTCCTGCTTCATCGCACTGTCGCGTGCCTGCAATTTATCTAAAAACGCAAGTGTCTCAATGCGCTCGCGAATTGCGGCCATGGTTTCTCGGTCCTCCTTGGTCGTCTCCGGCCTCCGGTTGCGTGTAGTGTTGTACAGGGCTCGGCTTCAGGCCCTCAGGCCGACGGCAGCCGGCCCTCCCAGGCCGAGCCGAGCCGAGCTTTGCAGGCGGCTTTGAACGGCCTACGGCTCAGGCTTGAGTTTGAGAAGCCCGCGAGCCGGGGCTCAGGCCGCGGCCCGCCATCAATGTTCGGCAGTCGCCGAGCCACGCCATCAACGCGTCGTGAACGTAGTGAAATGCACGGGTAACCCCTGGGTTGCAGAAGTCCGACCCCAACCCCCACCCCAACAACCCGCCACCCGTGCAGTGGGGTGGGGGTTGGGGAGGGTTTGGGTAGAGGGTTGTGCGGGTTGTGAGGGTCTTACAACCCGCAGGGGTGAGCAGCAAGGGTAAGTCATAATAACAGTATGTAGCGAGATGTAAATAGTAGCTACAGTAATTTATCCCATGTTTCACCAAGTGCGGGCTCTTCCTCACCCTCAGCGAGATCAGGAAGGGCAGTCACAGCCTTCACATCACTATCCTTCACATATCCCATTGAGCTCCAGACTCCGAGACACAGAAGGGCGCGAGTTGATTGTGCTGATAGTCGATTACGCACATGGGATAGAACTAGGCGCCCTTTGCTGAAAACACGCTCAACATCTACAGACGTAGCTATAGTATCTGATTAATCTTGTTATATGTATTGAACAGAAGAGAATACATACCGGGTATGGACAGATAATCCAAAGCCATCCGAGAGAGTTGAGGATAGGCGCCGCGGTGCTCGTGCCACCATTTCAACACATCCTCGACACTCTCGGGGTCCGTGCTCAAGTAACGATCCAGTTCATCGCGCAGGTCAGAGGCCTTGGGAGCTGCAAGCGACGGAAGGTTGTAGAATGCATTTGTCACCTTTGCATTATGAAGTGTTGGCTACAAAACAATTGACTTAGGTTTATATCAAATGAATAACTTTGAATCAGATACGTACGGGAGAGTCCTCCATTTCCACGTCCACAGGCTTCATGTACGACCTCTCGAACTCATCTCGGACAATCGTTCGTGCGGTGTCAATCCATTTCTTCTCCCAGCCGGCCTTCTTGAAGTAGTCGAGCTTGTTGCGAGGATGTAAAACTAAGAGAATCATGAAGTTAGCAGAGGTATCAAACAGTAAAATATACTAAGCTTACCCATCGCGATGCGGTAGATCTCTGAATGATCAGTCATGTTGTAGTACTTGTTGAGAGTCTTCTTTCCAAGACTGATTGCCATCTTGATGGACTCAGGGAATCTGGGATCGAGGGCGCTATTTGTGAGCTGTAGGTCCAGGTAGTCCATTGCGGGGATGACACAGTCGATGGTGGGTTTCGATTGCGAGAAGAATGAAGTCGCGTCTTTGAAAACCTAGGGAATTGAATCAGAACAGACGGAAGTATTGCAAAAATAAGTAAATCAACGAACCTTGAGGACATTGCGAAGATGTTCAACTGTCGTCCACTCTTCTCGAGACAGCTGGTACCGTTGGATGTTGAGGTCAATGTCTGCAGTCATCGTCATGATTGCCTTCCGGTATTCCAGCGCGAAGTCGAGCATGTCAAACGTCGAATTCCAGCGCGTGGTGACGTCGCGAGGCATCTTGCGCTCGGAGAGGTCGAGCTCTTTGATTTTCGTGAACCATTCGGGCAAGAGGAGTGTCGACGAGTTCTTGACTGCGTATGCGAACTTGCGCAGCTAAAGACAAACTTGATTAGCTAATCCTTTGATCTCCGCGGTGATAACTGTGACTCACTTTGACGAGCACCAAACGAACTGGGACTGACACTTCATCCCATTCCTCCACCTCACTCGCCGTCATCGACTCCATCTCGTCCACCCACCCGTCCACGTCATCGTCCTCCACAAAAACGGCCTCTTTCGCTTCGCTTGCGCCGTCGCCATCGCCATTGCCGTCGCCATTGCCTGCCACGTCATCGTCATCGACAATGTGGCGCGACAAGGCTTCCTCGAGCTCGAGGTTCTTGGAGAGTTCCTGGAGGGCTTTCTCTGCCTCGGTGGTGGCCTTCTTGGCCTTGTCCTTTGGTGAGTCAAACGGCCGGATAACACTTCGTGCTGACAAGTTTAGAATGTGCGCGAAGCAGCGGGAGCGATTTGCCTCGCCCGGGAAGTCCTCCACTAACCGAGAAAGCTCGGTGATCATTGTGTCGTTGTTCGACGCATTGTCGCAAACAATGCTGAGGATCTGGATTAGGAACCAGGTGAGTCATATAAGTTTCGGCACATTCTATCCACTGAAATGCATACCTTGTCAGAGATCTTGAAGTCCTCGAGAATCTCAGCGAAGACTTCCGCAAGATTGATGCCAGAGTGCGACCTCGCCACCTCCACCAGGTCCAGCAGCATGGAGATCGGCTGACCGTCCTTTTCAAAATGGACGGTCACAGCGACAAACGCTCTGTGGTTTGGGGATGTCCAGGCATCGGTCCCGAAATGCAGAGCGCCATCGTGCTCCTACGGTAAGTGAGTTCTTCTCTATATGTTCATATGCTGACACATACCTGTAGCATCTTCGCGATTCGCTGGCGGCTTTTTGCAAACACCAGCTTGACATCGCGAGAGACGGTGCTAGGCGAAGGGATATATGTCCCCGGCCTTCCTGTCTTCATCAAGCAGTTGAAGCCGCGGTCAGCCACAATGTTGAAGGGGCGCATACTCTCGGAAACCCAGCGCACAATCTCAGCTCTACGAGGTCGAGTGAGTCGAAGGAGCACAAAAATCATAACAGTAAGTACTTACTTGGTCTCCGTTTTCGTGTGCTGACGATGTGAATATGTAACCTTTTTCACCTTCCCATGAGCAGCCAACATCGTGCTCAAGGTCCCGTCTCGCAGGCGATCAGGATTCTTCACGAGAATCTCCCGTGTCTTGTGAATATCCTTTGTCGCATCTGCATCATGAAGCACATCGTCACCGAAGCATAATTTGACATGCTTCCGTAAGTTCCCTGTTGACTTCCTATCACCTGTATCAAGATAACGATTCACTAATCTTCCATTCCTCCCTTTTCCATTGCAGGACTTTGCTATACACTTGAATGAGTGCATACGGCGACCATCAACGTGGTTGATGGTCGGGACTGGCTCGAAGAATGCGTAAATAGGTGCGTTCCAGTCATTCATCAGATTCTCTATCATAAAAGTTAAGTCATCTCTTATTTTAACATAGATTGCAGGCGCACTTAGCTCTGCTTCGGCGCTCTCTTCGGGTTCTTCCGGAACATCGTCTTCGTCGGATGGTGCTGGCACTGGCGCCGCTTTCTCGCGCTGGGCTGTTTTCTTCTTTTTCTGTTGAGTATTTACACTTGGCTCAACTATTTGAATCTCATCTTCATCATCATCTTCGCTAGACTCGAGGATTGTTGCTTTATTTCTCGGCTTGGGACGGTTCATGGACTGGAACATATCCTCATCTTCGACATCCTCAATGGATGTTCTTGGAATAGATGCGCGTGGAACAGGCGCTTGCGGAGCAGGTGGAACATTATCGCACGTTTTGGCAGGTGTGGGAGGATGAGGGGATGCCGCTGCTTCGGTAAGGCGTTGCTTCTTTCGGTCGCGAATTTGCTGAAGCCTGATGGCCTCGCTGTTATCTGGGTCGATGGGAGGTGCATTCCGTTTGCGCCGAGCAGGAAGCTGTTCCATGGTGAAAGGTAGTATATGAGGAAGCTGTAGTATAGCTGTAGGCGGGTTGAATGTTGAATGATGTGTCGGTAGGCCAGGTTTTTTTTAGATTACTTAAGCTAGGATGGTATATATTTGGTTGCTAGGCCCATCACATGTATAGTTTGGCGCCAAATATTTCTCGGCTTGTCTTGGTAAATATTGATGGCTAACCCGCAAAACCCTTGTGGCGGGTATGGGGTTGTTGAGGGTTCAGAAAGCCAAACCCCAACCCCAACCCTCCATACCCGTAGTGTCTACCCCAGCGGGTCTGTAAACCCCTGCCATACACTACGTGAACGTCAGTTTCAACCACAACCGTCACCTCACCCACACCATGCACGCTCTCGCTATAGCGCTTATGCTTGCTACCCACACACATCCACTCTCAACAGATTCCACAATAGCTTGGAGGAAAGAAGATGCAGGGAAGACCCGGAGAGGCGGGAGATCCACATGGTGCGCCCTAAGCAAACTACCCATGGGCCATTTCCTTTCTTACGCATTCACCCCCTCGACAGCATGCCCCCGCTCCCCTTCTTCAGGCTCGACGCTGCTTGCGCAGCCTCATCATGTCACCGAACACACCGTCCGCCACCGACATGTATCCCCGACTGCATCACTGCGCCATCGTCTAGCGATGACGTGGCAGGCCTGTCCGCATTCCAACATGAAGAAGACGCCGATCCCCCGCTCCATGGCCTCTTCCCATCACCCCTCCCATCCATCAATGTGCCCTCCCCTCTGCCAGCTCTAACACTTGCACCTGCAGAAATCTTAGCAGGTACAGGCGAGCCTTGGCAACGCCGTGAACCGGGGCCCGGAGGCACATGGCGAGAAGGTGACCTCGAGCATGATGATGGCATTCACGTCGCACTGGAGCACCTCCCCACACGTCGACAGCCCTCTCCCACCGTCTACACGTACAACGACGCTGCACAGTTGTGGCGCCTGCGGCGTGGAGACGCTCTTGAGGGCGACGCGTGAACCTCGCGCGCGCTTTGCGCTCCCCGTGACCTGAAGCCGCGGCTTAGGCTGTTGCAGGCCGTTGCTTAGGGCCTGCTAGGGCCTACGGCTCGGGCTTGCAATTTGCTGAGCCTTGAGCCCTCAAAGCCGAGCCTAAGCCGGGGCTTTCAGGCCGAGCCGAGCCCTGGCAACACTAGTTGCGTGTTTTTGCAGGAAGCTTCTCTGAAGAGGACGAAGCCCTGGAATTTGTCTGAGTCGGTTGCCTACGCCTAGGACTCCTCGGAGAGTCAGTTGATACAGTTTGTGCAGTGACAGTCGGTGATGTTGAGCAGGCAGACGGTGACAGTAAGCCTGTGGTATGTGGCGGTAAGCCGATGGCAGCCTGCAGGTGACGGTAAATGGACAGTGGGCGATGATGAGGAGGCAGTGGCTGACGGTACAGTGGGTGACACGATGGCAGGTGACGGTAAACGGACAGTGGGCGATGATGAGGAGGCAGTGGCTGACGGTACAGTGGGTGACAGTGGATGGGCATGGGAGACGGTAGGTGACGGCGCGGTTGGTAGCGGTGAATGGACAGTTGAGACAGTGGGTGACGGTGAAGGTGCAGTGGATAACAGTGGTGTCAAAGGGGTAGAGGTGGCAGCGCGCGCTTCAGAAGCTTCTCGCAGGCGCCGCTCTCTATTCTCGGACACGAAATGGATGGTAGGGGACAGCTTTGCGGCTTCTGGTGTGGTAGTGTCGTAGACGCGTTGAGGTACAAGTGGATTTAGTAAATCGTGGCCAGTCTCTCTTACATACGCTGTGCGGGCCTCTACATCCAAAACAATGTGTTCATATGCAAGAAATGGAATTCCTAGGATTAATGGAATAGGAAGGTCTTCGTTGACCTTTGCCCTAATGCACCAGTGTCTGTCAATATCATGCATGAACTTGTGGTAGTTACCCGGATAAGAATAGTGTATCCAGAGCGGTAACTCAGCCTACACAGCCACCCCACCTAGCTGACTTTGAAATTTATACCCACCCAAAGTGTGCTGGGTGGCTGCCTGGATGCTGCTCGCTGCTGGCTCTTGCTCGACGTCGTGCGTAGGGTGCTCGACACTGTCTTCAGGGTCGTCCCAAAAAGGAAAGAGCACCCAAAGCGCTGGAACAGCACCATAGTCTCCTCTAGGTGTCCGATTATTTTTTTACTAACCGCATAAGGAAATGATAAAGATATATTATTATCTAATCTAATACAAATATATCTAATCTAGTGTAATCTAATCTACATTTAATTTAATGGGTGGCGCGACGCCCCTCCGCGCGCTCACTGCCTCCTGCGCGCATCCGCCGCTTGCGCTACATGACGCGCGCTGCGCCCACGGGCTATCCACATATGCGTTGCGCACGCAGGCTGCCGATGGCTGACCCTGCGCGGCGGTTTGTGCTACGCGACACGCTATCCTCCCTCGCGCTCCGACGCCGCGGCTCGTGCTTGCGCTACCTGGTCCCGCTCGTGAGCGCTGCGCTACCTGGTCCTCCTCGTGGCTGTGCTACCTGCTCGTACTTGGTGTACCTTCGCCGCCCTGCCGCGTGCTCACTGCCCATGCGCCTAATTGCGACGCGGCGCCCAGCTGCATATACGCTCCGCGCGCTGGATGTCTCTCGCTTCCCTTGCGCGCATCCGCCGCTTGCGCTACGTGATGCGCTGCCCTCCCGTGCTCCTACTGTGGTGCTCGTGCTGCACCGGCTCGCCACCCTCGCATCCGTCTACCTGCTCGCTGCTCGCGCCCCCCTCGTGCCGTCCTCCCCTTCCCCACCACTGCGCTTTACGCATTCGTCGAGCTCAGGATGAGCGCGAGTGGGTGGTCGGGCGGCACTTCAAGCTCAAGCGTGCCGCTTGTCTCACGCAGCCTTTTCCGCCCACTGGCTATTCATTCCACCCACCTCACAGGCCACCTGAGATTCCCGGGGGGTCGAGTATCAGAGGCGCCAGCTTGGCGGGAGCAGCATGGGTAGCTGAGGAGTGAGGGATGGCGGGGAGTGCTGAAGCGGGCGGTGAAGTGAGAGGGCGGGTGTGCGATGATGGAGGTGGTGCAGTGTTGTACAATAAATCAATATTAGTATAAAAAAAAAGAGCAGGAAAAATAAGATGCACCTGGCGGTCCCCAGGACCGCCGCACCAGCCGTTCTTTCGCCTTCGAACTCGTCCTCCCCGGCCAGATGGACCACATCGTCATTGAGGCGATGACGTGGCGGCCATGCTCGACGCCCGTACTCGCTGTCGCGCCCGTATTCATTTGCCGTGCTTGACGTCCCCGTGTTGGCGATGCTCATCTTGGCGGTGGTCGCGGCTCGAGCGCCTCATTTTCTTCGCTGTGGGTAAACCAAATGGGCGTGCCACGTAGCCTGAACATAGGGATGGGGAGAGTGTGAGTGAGGAGGGGCGGGGATGCCAGCAAAAAATGGCGTACCGAAGGAGAATGACGACGATGCGTCATCCCCGTTCCTCGGCTTCCCATACCCTCGGGTATCCTTTTCCGCGCGCTGTGGAGTTCCTGCCCACTGCACCCACTGGAGTGCTCATTGCTGCACCTGCCATGTGCCTGCTCGTCGTCCGGCTGGTGTTGGTTGTATCCGAGTTCGAACGCGTGATGGTTCTTTGGGGTTGCGCTGTCAAAGCCGGCGTTGTAGACGTGGGGGTGGTCCTGCTCACGGTACCCGAGACTGGCTATGCGGCACGAGAAGAGAGTGAGCACGGGAAGGGTACGCGAGCAACGGACGACTTACCAAGAAAGGGGATGACGACAACGCGTCATGCCCTGGTCCTTCTGTGCCCTTTCATCTTTGTATATGCGTCGCGTTTTCGTCGGTGGTGGCTTCGTACGGGCGAACCTAGCTGTATGGGAGGGAGGGTGCTGGATGGTTGAATTTGAAGTTCGAACGTCCAAGCGCAGAATCAACAATCAACACAGAGTCACGGGATCCGGCAAATACCGAATTTCCTCTGCACCAATGTCGACGACGTTTTGCGCGACTGTGGGGATGGAGAAGGCGATTTTAATGGGTAGATAGTGCTAATATACTACTAGCTACACTACATACAGGTAAAACTATTTTATTAGATGCAAATGAGCATGAATTTAACGAAATTGCTTTGACGTCGCCACGCTCGACGACGACGACGACAATTTGCCTGACTTCCCGTCATTATTACAGTTAGTTGTTAATTGTACATGCTCTATATAATAGTGACATTCGTTCTTTGAAATAAAAATTTTGACTTATATGGAGCTTTCTACGTTATGGACATAACTGTCACGACGTCGCCACGCGTAACTGGAATACAATTACTATGCTGATATAAATAGCTAGACACACGTTGAAAGGTGGTACTCCATATTATACTTCCCCAAAAAACTTCAGGCTAACAGGTACCTTATGTAAATTTGTAGGAGATATCTAGAGTCTATTATGCCGGCTGAAACTAATTTATCGATTGTCAGATTAGCCATTCAAGCCTTGAAGTTGATGTTCTGTGGCGACGTTGCAACATCTGCGCTTATTCCGGACCAAAATTCGTTTAATCAGTTCAAATATTTTGAGAAATATATACTCATAAGTATTCTACAGGTGGCTTTGGTATAATCAATGGATGTACAATAAGGGAAGCGTCGAGATCGACGTCAAGGACGGCGAGCGGTTGGCGTCGGCATTTGCCGAACGCACGTGCAGCCGCGTCTTTGTTGATTGTGGGCCGTGGGACACTCAACTTCACAACTTCGACCATCTCCCAATGGCACGCACTCCATAGACCCCGCTGCACGAAGCGAACCGCATGCGACAACAACGACATGGCGGGGGAGACCAGAGGGGCACAGGAGGTCGAGGACTGGGGATGATGCGTCGTCGTCAACCCCCTTTAAGGTAAGTCGTACTTGACTCGCATACCCGCCGCCGCTCATTCTCTCTCTCCGTCACATAGCCAATCGATCCCATTCAGTAGGGGTTCTCGCGGTGTGAGCATCAGCACCAACCCAGTGACGGCGACTTGCCCACGACGAACCCGCGCGCAGGGTTGACCGAGCAGGACCACAGCCACGCGCGCAACGCCGGCTCTGTCTGCGCAATGTCAGTTACCACCGCCGGCTCGAGCTTAAACGCGACCACCACCAGCATGGCGACGAGCAAGTCCACAGCGAGCGCCAGGACGAGCACGCGGGTAGGAGCACACCCACCCTCGTTCCGAACACGGCGGCAAGGGGATGACGCCTCGCCGTCATCCCTGCCCTAGGTATGTCATCTCTTCGCGCATACCCACCTATTCTCACTTATCTCCCCTCCTTCCCATTGCGTAGCCCATCCACCCCCCTGCAAAAGCGGAATAACGCGGCACGAGCACGAGCAGCGAGCAGCCCCGCTGCCACAACATCCTCGCACGGCCAGTGCGGGCATGTCAAGTACATCGAGCACCACACGGCGAGCGTGGCGGGCATGGCAGGCATGGGCGGACCGAGGAATCTAATGCGGCGGTCCTGGGACCGCCTGGTACGTTTTATTTCCTCTGTCGTTTCTTTTTACTAACCTTTCTTTGTTTCTGAGCAGGTAATTGAGTCGCGACGAGCACCGCAACCGTGACTCCGCCCTCCACTCCTCCCTCTGCTCTTCCTCGCTCTCTGTCCGCCCCCTCTGCCCCGCTGGCTTGCCGCCTCTGATACTCGACCCCACGGGAATCTCAGGTGGGCAGCTAGTTGGTTCTCGTAGCCAACCTTGTCGAGCACGGGCACATGGCGACCGCCACTGCATCGTGCCGAACCCGAGCGCGATGCAGGCGGGTACATGGAGCAGGGTTGGGTAACCGCCATTGCGCCCAAAGGCGGTGGTTCAAGCTGCGCGGGAGCCGGTTGGTCAACAAGAATGGGTGGCGGCGCATGGGCAGTGAGCACGCGGCAGGGCGGCGAAGGTACACCAAGTACGAGCAGGTAGCGCAGCCACGAGGAGGACCAGGTAGCGCAGCGCTCACGAGCGGGACCAGGTAGCGCAAGCACGAGCCGCGGCGTCGGAGCGCGAGGGAGGATAGCGTGTCGCGTGGCACAAACCGCCGCGCAGGGTCAGCCATCGGCAGCCTGTGTGCGCAACGCATACGTGGATAGCCCGTGGGCGCAGCGCGCGTCATGTAGCGCAAGCGGCGGATGCGCGCAGGAGGCAGTGAGCGCGCGGAGGGGCGTCGCGCCACCCATTAAATTAAATGTAGATTAGATTACACTAGATTAGATATATTTGTATTAGATTAGATAATAATATATCTTTATCATTTCCTTATGCGGTTAGTAAAAAAAATAATCGGACACCTAAAGGAGACTATGGTACTGTTCCAGCACTTTGGGTGCTCTTTCCTTTTTGGGACGACCCTGAAGACAGTGTCGAGCACCCTACGCACGACGTCGAGCAAGAGCCAGCAGCGAGCAGCATCCAGGCAGCCACCCAGCACACTTTGGGTGGGTATAAATTTCAAAGTCAGCTAGGTGGGGTGGCTGTGTAGGCTGAGTTACCGCTCTGGATACACTATTCTTATCCGGGTAACTACCACAATTTCATGTAGAATATTAACGGACAAGGCTGCCTAATGACCTTCGACCTCCATGCCCCTCTGCTCTGTGTCAACTCCAACTCCACAAATTCCAAGCTGCTCAGCGGTGTTCCTGACAGTGACGAGAGATTATCCTCTCTTTTGGGTAGAGGATGTCGACGCAGACTGAGCTTGTTTGCAAGGCGGCCGCTAATCACTGTCAAAGGACAACCAACATCAAGTAAGCATCTTGTAATTATGTCGAGATCACGGATGGAGGTGGAGTGCGCCATAAATGTGGCGAAGAGGTGGGGCATTGTGAAGGGAGGAAGAGGGTCAGAGGGAATGGCGTACGTGTCATTGTCACCATAGAAGTCGTAGTCCTCCTGTCGTTCCATTTCTTCTTCAGCATCTGAGTCCTCGCAATCTTGGAGTCCTGGCAGATCATCGGATTCGGGTACGTATCCGACAGGAATCCTCTTCGCTGGTTTCACGGCCATGGCAGCGGTGAGTGTCCTGTACGTCCTTGGGTCAGGCCAAGTTCCGGCCTTAACCATTGGGCAAGCCAGCTCGCCTGTAGTGTCGCCGCGGTGTCCTATGTAAAAGAGGCGGCAGCGACGGCAACCGTCATGTTGGTCTAGAAGGCTCTTCTCATGCTCGGTGAGTTTTGGGAGAGTGAGTCTGGTCGACGTCGCAGTAGCGGCTGGCGGCTGGGGATCCATTCGCTGAGCGAGTGTCTTTTTGGGGGGAGGGCGGCTGTCCATCCTCGCGGTGAGGAGTTTTGCGTCCAAACGCTTTTCTTCGTCCCTGAGTTCCTCATCTCTACTCTGCACCTCTGCGCCCCATACCTCATAGGCTGCATCCTGGTCGATTGGACGGTGGGAAAGTGCCTCGCACAGCGGGGCGCGAGTGTTGGCTTCGAGGGAATTTCGGAGAGCGGCTGGTGTTAGAGCAAAACGTGGTGCGAACCCGGCAAGGGTCGCATTCCTGTTCTCGATCTCGATGCGCCAATCAATGAATTTCATCGTGTCCGGCTGTTTTGCAGCGAGAATGCGTTGGCGTGTCTGATGGGGCCAATTTTTGTCGAGAACGTAGGCGGCGAGCTCCTTGAAGTACTCGTCGAGGGAAAGGTTGTCGATCCGGTCCATCTGGGTGGTATACCAGGTTTGGAGTCGTGGTTCGAGCATTGCATCCGCCACTAATGGGACAACCTCGGACTCCGGATCCTTCCCAGACATTTTGGCGAAACGGCGGCATGCGTGAAACCATTCCATCAAGATTCCTGGGGTAATCCTGCCACGCGCAAGCGTTGGGCAGTCCTTTATCTTGCCGACGACGACTTGGGCCTTTGTCGACATTGGGTGATCGTCGTTTTGATTGGAATGTTGATGTGTTGTTCGCCGTGATGTCGCGGTGTCAGAGTCACTGCTCGATGAATCGGAGCCGTCTGCAGTTGATGGTGCCTTGCCGTTGCCTGAAAGGGTACTTGTAGGCGTCGGTGTGGTTGGGGATGGAGGGAGTGAGTAGAACTCCGGTCCTAGTATAGCGTCCGTTGCGGCGTCGGTCGTCGGTGGCGGTGTGAGAAGTTCGGCTTCGGCTGCTCGACTCCTGCCTCGCCTGGTGAGGAGGGGCGTGGGAGTGGACGGTAAACGGCTCAGTGTGGGGAAAGAAGCGTGGACGGTGATTCCACGGTGATCTTCGCGGGGTGGGAAGTTAAAAAAGTGTCGATGTCAAAAAAAAAGTGTAAGGGCGCCGTGTAATAGAGCCCTTCGCTTAGATCAGACAGAACAGACAGGACAATGATATCTTCGTTGCTCGTGTCAGAAGAGAAGGAGCAACGAAGGGGAAAAAGAAAGTTTTATCTGTGGTGTCAGGTGACATCCACAGATTAAGGTTCAGAAATGAGAGGCGCGCAAAGGCGCGTCTCGCGTCGTAAGTCAGGGGAAAAGCACCAGGCTTACACTGTCACTGATAGCAGGTCGTCTTTTTCCTTCCGACCACGGTGCGCCCGCAACATCGATGAACTAGAATTATAATGAGCGTCATATGCCCAAAAGTGTTTTGAACATCTTCAGGATTGCGCTCACAAAGCTCTTTCCAGCTCCCGTTTGTCCCAGCAATCTTATCAAATAGTCAGATCCACAGTCACCACTGACAGGGCTTCCAATGATAATCGCACATAATGGTTGGTATTCCTGAGCTATTTTGACGGCGAATTGTTAGTAAAAAGGGCGAGAGGATTTTCGTGAATTGACCTATTTTTAATTTTATCTTCCTTCGACATGCTTATACTGAGATTAGAATTTCTCGAAAGGACTTGCGAGTAGTACCAGTAGAGAAGCAAGAAGCGAGAACATCTAAATCACCAGATCCGGGTCAGCTTTGTTAATTCTTTGACACGCTCACGCTGTCGCAGCCAATTCGAAAACGCGTGTCTTCAACATTGCCATGAGGCCAAGATATCAATATTTTGGCTCAGTAATGTGGACTTGTCTTTCCCAGCGCTTTTGGCATCTAGACCAAAATTGGGCATTGAACATAAAACCTTGCGCGTTCTATAAGCAGCAAGTTCATACATAGACTCTGGCCTCTATTTCTCAGATTCATAATCATCAGCGTCTTTGTACGACCGATCTCCAGCACCCAAGCAAAATCTGTGCAATTTCGCTCCTCGATTCCCAGACTGGCAATAAAACTGAGAACGTTCCACTCAACAATGCCCAGATTCTAATTTGACATAGAAAAACATCAGCGCTGTCCAGCAACCATGGGGAAATCACTCACATGCTGACGGAAATCCAGAAGGCAAAGAATCGCTCGCTGAAAACATAGTGGAAGAAGAACATAGGCAGCGGTACTGGGAAATGCTTATATTGAGAAGTGTTCTCAAGGAACGGTAATGCGTCATACATACCTATGATTGCGACGGCAGCAGTGAGAGCGAGACTGTACCACGCGGCCCTTTTGAACGCCTGCTGCAAGACAGGCATATCTATCGGAGTAGCACTGCCACCATTATCTGGAGGGACAATGTCGTTCTCGCCATTAGGCGCCACCTTAAACTCGGACGTCTCTACAGGGATCTTATCGACTTCTGATATCGATGTCGTCTCTTTATCACCTTTGGAGTCCGATTTCGCGTCCGCCTGGCTATTGTTTTCCATAGCCTCGAGGTCACTATCATCCTCCATATCGAGGTTCGCAATCGCGCGTGTCCCTTTGAAGTCATAATCGGCAGGATCTGTCAAGGAACTGAGTTCAGAGCTTTTGCACTCCAAATGGAACGAACAGGACTCAACTCATCAGGGAGACCACTACCGTGATAATCCCAGAGAAGAGCAGCCCCGTTAATCCGCTGCATACTGCAGAATAGGGTTCGGCAAGGTTGGGGATATTGATGGCTCCTGTACACGAAGGGAATGTCAGTTATTATCCAAATTGGGTAGTGGAGTTTGTGTAAATATTGGGCGTACCATATATCTTCCAGCAACCGATCATCCACGCGAGCATACCTAAAATATAGTGTAAACAGCGTTCATATAAGAAGATAAGCAGACAGAAACGCGGGACCTACCGAGCGACGCGCCTATCACGGCGCCTGCAATGACGCCTGCGCTTGTAAGTTTCCTCCAGGTCACTGTTAATGCGATAGGAATGACAGCCGGACTCAGGACGACGCCTCTAGAGACAGAAAGTTTCTGTTAACTCCATGAAAAGGGGACCAGATTTTGCCCACTCACTGAACGTAGAATAGCTGGTGTGGTTCAGACGGGAAGTAGTTGAGGTGACTATGTTAATCAGTGTGAATAAAAGCTCACCCATCCAAGGTCGATTTTTGCTTGATGAAGCTACAGATGCAACGGTGAATCCAACATAAATTTATTGTTTGATAGATGCTCACAATTGTGGCCCAACATCCCATCCATACTGCCCAGAAGCAGATAAACAGGTGGGACACGCGAACAATTTCCGGACCTCTTGCCTTCGGAATAGATAGGCCTTGTAAATGCTAAATCATGTTTGAACAAACGCCCATGTTGACACACAAAGGGAATGCTCACTCATAAGAACTTGAAAACATTTATCAGATTAATCACAAACAGAAAATTAGTGAACACGAACAACGTACAATAAACTGGACACAGCAATAAGCTATCATAGAGTGCGTCAGTTCGGTCTTGAGTGTTGAACGTAAAGCTTGGAAATACGCACCTCGGCACTGCACGCGCTCGTCACGGCCATACTATTAAGCATAAGCAAACATTATTTCACAACATGTCTGAAAATGCGGATCGAGAAAGGTACATACAAGACGACGAGCAAAACGGCAATCGCACCGCCCTTACCCATGACGACTGCTGCTGCTGCGGGTGCTGCCAGTCCAGCACTGACTTGCGAGGCGGACAAGGCATTCGGGAATGTTGGGAACCGGGGCTACTCAGAATCAGGTCAGCATAATAGATGCATAGATGCACAGTGCATACATCGTGCTGAAGTCCCCGGGCAGCTAGGCCAAGACAGCTAGCAAAGGCGAACGGCACTGCGAACCTGCGTCAAATACTTTACTTCAGATGACCAGGAGAAAGATGTTAAGTCAGATTAAGTCTACCATGAGAGTCCCCCAAGCATCTAAAATAAATAAATAGATCAGACTTTGAACTGGTACGTTATAGAAAGGACTCACATATGCTTTCGTTGTCGACTTCGGATGGCTGGCAATTGCCTGTTCACGATCATAAAAATCTTAAATCACTACTTGTACAACTCTAAATAGAATCAACGTACCCGTTGCCAGTATCCCTGATCACAAAATATGCCAGAAAATCCGCTGAGAATGGTGGCAGCGCCAAACACCAGCCCTTGATTGCTCTTCATCGTCAGATAACTTCCATCTTGATTGCCAATGACTGGATTTTCGTGGCCAGCTGTGACCAAGAGATCGTATAGGCCAGATAGACCTTCTGTTGCCGGGGATGTTCCACTGCACAAGTTGTCAAATCAAAATAAAGCTAAGACAATGCACATGGACGACGTACTAAGTTCGGAAAATAAACTGTGAAGAGTAAGTCCAGAACGTAAGTCAAAATTCGGAAAGCGGTTCGGAAGGGGAAAGCACAGCTTACGATGTATATGATAATGAACAGGATGAGAGTATGACTCCAGTCGCAAACAAATGTTGCCCTTAGTCCTCTATATAGACAGATCATTAAGCTTAAGATTTAAACTGTTTGTTTCAGAGGACGTTGTATCTTACCCAACAATAACATACACGGCGATACCGATTGGAAGAAGAAAACAAGCAGCCACTAATGCAACGCAAAAGATGAGTTCGGAGGTCAAATTGAGAAAAGTATTACTTACGAATATTCATCCCAGTCAGCGCATTGACAGTAGCCGCACCTCCAACTATTTCATGGTGAGAATTAGCATCTACATATCTTCCGAGGCACAAAGAAATCACTGACGAAGCAGAGAGCCGCAGACGACCATAATACAGAGAAATGCATAGAATGTGAAGAGTAAATGAGGACCTGTCCCAAATCTAACTTTGACGATCTGATGATTGGAAGGTCAGTCGGTTGTCGGAGTGCCCTTCAAAAAGAAACGGATGGGTGCCTACTTCTAAGAATGTATGCGCTCCATTCGCGTTCATTTTGACTTTTGCGGCCACCATTCCGAAGATAGCGAGTTGGATGGTCCCGCCGACACCGTACCACCTGTACAAGCCGAGGTGAGATTTGATCATGGGAAATTGACGCTCGGACCGTACCATGGACCGCTGACTCCAAAAGTATATGCTGCCGTGCTTGATTGAAGGAGAGTTGCACTCCATGTCCACGCACTTACACTGTAATGCCCCATTGGTGTATTGGTGTAAGTTGTCATGTAGCAGATTCGAAGAGGGCACCCACATTCCGCAACACACTAATCCAGGCTATGCAAGGCGTCATGATCAAGTTTTTCCGAAAAGATAGTAAGTGTATGCGCACCTTGACGTTTCTGGACGCCGTCTATTGAAACTTCTGTTGGTAAAAATTCCACAAATTGGGTCCAGGTGACATTACCGTAAATTCCTCAGACGCTCTAGGAGACGTATCGGTGAAACGAGTTTGCAAAAACGTGAGGCAGAGCATAATCAGCGCAAAGAAAAATCCGACTCCTGTTGGTTCTATGAGTCTAACCGAAAAGATAAGGCTATAGCAATCAACTTTAAGCTCGTACCGACGACAACGCCATATCCTACGCTCTGGGCTATCAGTAGGAGCTGTCAGAGGTACGTCAGAGGTTTGCGTTGGATAGCCATACCGAGAAGTGGTTTGAACTCTGGTGTATCAGACGACATAGTGAGAGCGGTGGTTTACTATCGATACTGCTCCAGCTTCGGGTCTTCTATACCGACAAGCCTGAGAGCGTTGAGATAAGAAACGACCCAAAATGGGAGCATTGCAGCAAGTCAGAGCTTCCATGAATTGCCATGAGAAAAGGCCAGCAAAGTTGAGTCTTGCGCAGCTACACTGCGAGGTGTGTAGGTTCAGTGTTTATTTCGATGACGTGTCCAGAAGTTGGGAGTTGTTGAATTTTCCTTCGTTGAATTCCAGCCCAATGAAGAGCTTCGCTGGCTAGCTGCAGATATACTGTCAGAATGACGAAAGAAGAAAAATAAGCATACAAATAAGCATACATTCAAGATAAGAAGTCCGAGATTACAGACGTGAAAAAGTAGATGAATCGGATACTCTAACAAGGTTCATAAAAGGTTGATGACAAGTTGGCTGATGCTGGGCCTTGAACTATTGAGTATTCCTTCCACGTGACGGAATAAATGTCTCCCCTAAATGATTTCCGCATTAAACATTTATTTCTCTCTTTACTGACAAAACTCCTCTTGTCTCTTACCGTCATCATGTATTCTTTCATGCCATCTCGAGCAAATCTCGAGCAAACTTTTTTACGCCACTTTCCAATATGTACCTGCCGTCGGAGCGACGTCGAACGGAGTGCGGGTGGCCGTGCCGAACTTGCCTTGATAAGATAAGATACCTAACGCGAAATCGACCATTCTCCTGGCCAACGAGATACGTTCGCGATTGCGGTTATGAACTGAGCTCGCCATTATTTAACATCTTCACGCAGATAGGTATAAGGAATAACAGAAGTTTTGCTGATAAATTCACCATTCTAATCAACGAACCCAATGATCCTTCCGACGCATGCAGCGTGCTTCGAGGTCAAGTCACGATATTTGGCAACCCCAGAATCAGATATATAGCATCGGTAAAGATAGCGCAATTGCATCTTATCCCCCAACTCCCACAATCTTCTACATAAAATGGCCACTCTCGCAACTTTCAAAGTCCCAGCGATCGACAATGAGCCGATGGTAAGCAGTGTCTCAGCATTCTAACGTTCAAGTACTCATGTTACGCAGAAATCATATGCGCCTGGCTCTGCTGAGCGAAAGGCATTACTCGCTGCCATCGCTGAGATGGAGCAGCAGCTACCCTTCGAGGTACCTTGCGTAGTTAACGGCAAGGAGGTGCGTACTTTGCTGTGTCCAGCGATACCAGTGTTTAGGCCCTCAACAGATCAAAACTGGACGCATCGCAAAACAACCTCTGCCCCATGACCACGCGCATCATCTGTGCACCTACCACGAAGCGGACGAGGCGACCGTCGCAAGCGCGATCGATGGCGCGCTCGCAGCCAAGGAGGCCTGGGAGAACATGCCCTGGAACGACCGTGCTGCCATCTTCCTCAAGGCGGCCGATCTCGCCAGTGGAAAATATAGGTACCAGCTGCTCGCTGCTACCATCCTCGGACAAGGAAAGAACGTGTGGCAGGCGGAGATTGACTCTGCGGCTGAGCTGAGTGATTTCTTCCGTTTCGGCGTCAAGTTCGTCGAGGAGCTGTACGCGCAACAACCAACGAAAAACTCGCCTGGCGCATGGAAGTACGTCCTTATTTGATCATGATCGAATGATCTTGCTAATCATTATTTTTTTTTATCATAGCCGCGTTGAGTACCGCCCATTGGAGGGCTTCGTTCTCGCCGTGTCGCCCTTCAACTTCACCGCCATCGGCGGCAACCTCCCCGGCACGCCTGCCATGGTGGGCAACGTCGTCGTCTGGAAACCTTCTCCCGCAGCGACCTACTCCAACTACCTCGTTTACAAGATCCTCGCTGAGGCCGGTGTCCCTGCTGGCGTGATCCAATTCGTCCCCGGCCCACCCCCGGAGGTTGTCGCACAGGCGATCAACCATCGCTCGTTTGCCGCGCTGCACTTCACAGGCAGCACCTTCGTCTTCCGCAAGCTATGGAAGGATATCGCGCTCAACCTGGAGAAGTACCGCACATACCCTCGCATTGTGGGTGAGACGGGCGGAAAGAACTTCCATCTGATCCACAAGAGCGCGGAGGTGAAGAACGCAGTGCTGCAGACAGTGCGCGGCGCGTTTGAGTACCAGGGCCAGAAGTGCTCTGCATGTTCTCGGGTGTATGTGTCCGCGTCTGTGTGGAAGGGCGGCTTCAAGGACCAGCTCCTGGAAGAGGTTGCGAAGATCAAGGTTGGCGCACCTCAGGACTGGACGAACTTTATGGGACCTGTTATGTGCGTCATATTTCACACCCCTTGATGGACGGACAATTTTATTGATCCCGATTTAGCGGCCGACCTGCATATGATAAGATTCTCGGTTATGTCCAAAAAGCAAGAGATGCTGGCGCCGAAATCCTCATCGGAGGAACTGGTCAGTCTTCATTCGTATAAAACCTCTCATGAAATTATCAACTAATTTTTCTTGCATAGGCGATGACTCGAAAGGATATTTCATCCAACCTACTGTGATCCTCAGCAAAGATCCAAAATCAGTCACCTTCGTCGAAGAGATCTTCGGGCCTGTCGTCTCGGTGAGCAAAATCATCTTTTCATCCAACATATATTGACATAACATTTATGTAGCTCTACGTCTTCGAAGACGAGGACTTCGACAAGACCCTGGACCTGATCGATGAATCGACGGAATACGCACTTACTGGTGCAATGTACGTCCTTCCCCACTATTCAATTACCCAGCGCGTACTCATTGCTCGTCTCTCCCGCAGTTTCGCGAGCGACCGTCAAGTTTTGATCAAAGCCTCCAACCGCCTGCGCAACGCCGCCGGAAACGTGTACTACAACGACAAGTGCACGGGTGCCGTCGTCGGACAGCAACCCTTCGGAGGTGCGCGTGCGAGTGGCACGAACGACAAGGCCGGCAGCGTCAGCATCTTCTACCGCTTCATCAGCGCACGGAGTATCAAGGAGAACTTCGTGGGATTGGAAGGCTTCGAGTACCCTTCCAACTTGGTTTGAGTCTCTGACATGTCACCGGCGGAGATTGTGGTTCATTTGTTGGACTTTTAAAAAAAGAAAGGAGCATGCGTATCTTTGTGCAAAATTGCATTCTATGCAAGTTGTATATACAAACCAATCAAGACTTCTGAAATGAATGAACGTCGAAATGTTGAACACTTCTAAATTCGCATTACTAGAAGGTTTGACCACCGAAAAGAAGTTCTTGCTGGAGTTATTCATGATCACTTTTTCCCGACATCACCTCAAACTGCCTGCACGGATGCGGCGGAGATGGATATGAAAGCTACGCACCAGTTCCGTTGCTTGACCCACTTGGGGCGCTTGAGCACACCTTATCAAATCAGGCCCAGAATATGTCATGATCAGACGTACCATCGCGGAGATGTTATTAATACTGGATAATATACCCGTAAAAGGTGACTGTACGTATACAGATTAAAGTTGTGTTATTCTAGGATGCGGGGAACATATGTGTATGTCATGAATGATTAATGAATGATGATGTCCAAATTTTCAAGGGTATGTCATGTTTGGCCATATTCCACCATCGAGGGAAGTGCATTAATAGCCGCCTTCAGACTCTCAAGGAACTTCCATGAATTCAGTACGCTTTCTGGACAGCGCACACACCCGGAGGCACGCGCCGCCTTGAACAGAAACTCCATTCCAAAGATGACGTCTGTCGTCGGCCGCGCCGCCAATTCCACGCGTGCCGTACGCTCGAATTCGTACCACCACTTTGGTGCATCGTGGGTCGTGAACGCGGATGAATTGCAGTGCATGCATTTGAGATCCACTGGGGCCTTGATGAGCTCGAGCGCCGCCGTCGACCTGCGGCGGTGCAGCGCAAGCAGACGATGATAATCGTACCCGGAGATCTGTTTGAGCTCCTTGCACGGCACCGAATCGAGAAGGTTTACGTTCAGGGTGTGCCGCGAGGCGATCTGTGCTTCTTCTTCGAGCTCGTAACGGCACGCGATGGCGTACACGCGAATGGGGGATTTTGAAAGGTGCTTCCGCGATACGAGGAGAGTGCGGAGCGCACTGATTGCGGTGGTGAAGTCATATTTGGTCGCTACTCCGAATGCGGCAGCGAGGTCATCCAAACTCTCGATGACGGGATCAGGGACGGGATATATGTACCGCAGGACGGTGTCAAGCTCCTGACTGGTCTCGGTGACAGGGATAACAGGAACTTCTTTAACGTCCTCTTGTGGAAGGCTGAACATATCGTAGAAGAAAGGCGACGCCGCCGCGAGTATGCATTTGTGAAGATGGAATTCGGTCGAGCAATCTGCTTCCGTTGTTAGCAGAATAACATCAGCGTCCGCAGAGTCGAATTGTGGGGAGACAGTCATCGTAGAGTCGTGTGGGGGTTCAAAGGGAAAGGCGTCAGCCACAAGGGCGGCAGCGAAACCTAGGTTTATATAAGTATGCCGGGGGAAATGATTTCAACGGAGCGTAAGGTTTTATGAGGCTCCTGACGCTATACTGTACACAAATATCGTTGGTAGGGCGAGAAGGAGCGGATAACTGGATCAATGAAGTGGATTATATGGAAACACGGCGTACTGTTTCGTGCACTAGATCACCTTAAAGTGTAAGAACATCCATAGCATAACAAGCAAATACAAACAACCTTCATCACCGCCCACTTCGACCGGATTGGCGCTCTCTGCTCCGGCTTCGCGACCGCCGGCGTTCGCGTCCGTAATCGCGATGGTCCCTATCCTCACGTCTGCTGTCCTTGTGTCTGGACGGCAGTGGCGATTTTGTGCGTTTTCGACGGTGCTCTCGCGAAGAGTCGCCTTCACGACTGCGGCTGCGTTTGCGGCGGCGCTCGACACCATGATCTGACGGTACGTCGAACACCATGCCATAGCCACCGGATCGCTTGGAGCTTTCCTCTTCGCGGTAACGGCGAGTCCTCTCCAAATCATCGCGGCCGCCAAAGCCTGCGCCTGCGCCTTTAGCTCGTTTCGGGCCCCTCGTGATATCATTTGACCATTGCGTATTCAATTTTGAAACGGATTGCGAGCTGAAAGTAGTAGTTGGTCAATGGGTCAAATTTAGGCGCCGTGCAGCCCGGAGGTAAGAAGAAAGCACGCACAAGTCCACCCATATGCGACGGTCATCCACGAGGACATTTTGCATTTTAAAATATGCCTGCACATCATTTAGAGCCAGCGGGAAGCGAGGATGGTTCAGGCACTCACTTGTTCGGCATCCTCACGTTTGTCAAATTCAATGAAAGCATATTGAAGGGAATCCCCTGTTTTCTTATCGCGTATAACCTGACAGCTCATAATGGTACCAAATCGCGAGAAAATAAGCTCCAGGTCCTCGTCCCGTGTGACAGGATTCAGCTTGCACACAAACAAGACGTTTTCTGGAGGCCGTACGTTAGCGAACGGCAGGTCACCGACCATTTCAAGAGTGAGAGCGGAAGCTGCCGCGGCTTTTTCGCGTCGAAGTTTCTCTTCCTCCTCTTCTGGGAGGGTGGCGAGAGGGTCTTCGTCTTCCGCAATTCGGGTCGAATTATCCGGTGGACGGGTCGGAGAAGATGGTGGCTTTATTAACCCAGGAGGGTCAGGAAAGGGATCGTCTGTGAGATATATTGAGCCTTTTAGACAAAGATGTCAGAATGAAAAGAGCGCACCAAGAATAACTACATGCCTTATGCGTACATCCTTGAAAGGACGGTCGTTCTGGTCCACGAAGACTTCATTCAACTTGTCTAGCGTGTCAAATCCTTCTACGACGTGTCCAAAAACCGCGTGTTTCCCGTCGAGATAATCGATGTTGTCGCCTAGAGTTATGAAGAACTGGCTTCCGCATCCTCCTTTTTGGCCCTCCAACGCAGGCGCAACTGCCATCGACACCGTCCCTCTGTTTGTATGCTTCAGTTTGGGGAGGATTTCCGGTGGAAAATAACGCGGCGACGGCGAAGATTCAGTAGCTAACAAAGACCAAATCGACTCGCCACCAGTCCCTGTGGCTGTTGGGTCGCCCGCTTGGGCCAGAAAATCCTTCGATACTGCAAACAACAGTAAGCATTTTCTCGCGCCAACACGACGGAAAACATACCATTGAAGAATGCGTTTAGGTTATAATAGTAGATCTTACATAGCTTGAGAAAGTTCTCACAAGTTTTGGGGCAGTTCTCAACTTCTAGGTCGATTACGATGTCACCTAATGAGGTCTCGAAGAGCACAGACATGGTCCAACCAAAAGTCGGTAGGAGATCCCGACTACCGTGGTTTGATCAGCGAGTTGCGAAGTTCAGGCTGAATCTGGTACCAAGATAAGAGTTGTCCACGATTGTCGCGAGTTCTTGCAGCGAAATGGCAGTTTGGAAGACGGTGAGAGTGGCGAAGGAGACAGCGCGCATGATGCGGTTCAACTGTTGGCGGAGTTTCAAATCATCTTGCCTTCCTACACCATCGTCAAATTTCAACTCACGGCCAAATCTTCTTCAGAGCTTTTCAGCTTCATCTTTAAATGGACCTTTCTTTGAGATGGTTTTGTTGACCTCGAGCTCATAATAATTGCTGCCTACGGAGTCACTCTCTCTGCTTCGGAAACCAATCAGACTTCAGAAAATTTGAAGCTCAATCATCTGGTTTTGCTATTCTGGCAATGTCTTCTAAACATCCGATGCATGAAGTTCCATTATGGAGCTTGAATTTCTGATGCTTAAACGGTTGCACCATATGCCTCCTGGTTTCTTTCAGTCTCAATACGCCTTTTCTGCGACATCCTCGGCTCCTTTCTCTGTATCTAATTTTCTCGGTCGCATTCCACGCCTGTCTTATGTTGTCATTTGACACCTACGCAAATCATTTACATTGAACCTGCTTTTGTGGTTGGCGTCTTACTTGGAATACACAGGACGACGTACGTATAAAAGGGCCTTATCTCTTGGGTATACAGGTTCTTCAGAACTTAAACGCCATGAAGGCAGCCATTATCTCTGGCTTCGGCCGCGATTGCGAATGCGCACTTCACTTTACAGTATGTTTGGCTCAATGGGGTGAGTCTACTCTATATGCGATCTTTATTGTAGGTTGGATAGCGATTAAGCATAGCGCATATATGCAGGTGGACCAAGGCCAAGATAACTTCCTCCGCATCCCGCCCAATAACAACCCAGTTACGGGCGTTACAAGGATTTGACGTGCAACGTCAATGGTCTATTCGGGGCAAGCGTCAATATGACCACTATTGCCGCAGGTACGAACGTCACGTACATCTATAAATTCCCTGCATTTTTTCGTTGGCTGATCTCGAGAATCTTTAGCTTTGAGTGGCATCAACACGACCAACGCACAGGCGAGGACGCGATCTCTGGCGGCCATAAAGGTGCAGTGCAGGTTTACGTCGCAAAAGCTCTATCAAAACCGCTGTGTCATTCGACCACCAAGGCGCTGACTGGATGAAGATATACTCTTCGGGACTTCTCAACCCGTCCACCCAAACCTGGGCTACTGACGTATTGAATAGTTAACTCTAATATGTAATGGTAAGTACAGTAGAGTATAGTAGCAAGCTTCTTTGATTCACGCATGACCTCGTTAGGAAAGCACAGCGTTGTGATTCCTTGCCAGCTGGACATTATCTTCTCCGTGCTGAAATCGTATGTACTGATACTGATGTTACTCTCAGCCATCCATATCAACTTTTCAATCTAGATTGCTCTCCACGTCGCCTCTTCCTATCGTGGTGCTCAACTCTATATCGGTTGCGCCCAAGTGAAGGCAGCGCCTCGCCTCCCAATATTTCTCTTCCGGGAGCTTACAAGGATTCCGAACCTGGAATTGCGGTGAGTCACCCTCGTTCTATCTCTTGCTATCGTTGGGATTGCTAATAAAAATGATCTATCTCAGGTCAATATATCTACAACAACATTTAAAGCTACACCGCTCCTGGCGGCGCTTTTTGGTCTGGATAAATTGGTGCATTCGCTCTACTTCTCTTTGCTCACGCTAATACTAGAGTTGTCGGATGGATATGAATCAACGCAAGTTTTTCTCATCTTATTAAGTTCGAGCGTCAAAGCCCTCCCCCTAAGTGCCGGGCCGGATTTGGCCGGTCCCGTAAGACACCGTTTTGCACGTCAAGCAAAATTTCTCATCTTATCTGCATGCAACCAACGTTCTTAAGGCCTCTACTTTCTAACCAACCATCTCTGAAGACAACTCTCGCCAGAAGAATCCCCACTCATGCTTCCCATACTTACCGATACGGACAGCAAGCTCGCTTCAACCACAAAACTGCCGGGAATAATGGCGATGACACCAACACCAGCGCATGACACCAAGAATACTGGCAGCAGTGCCAGCGCAAAGTTATTCGCAGATGCTGCACGAGAGGAGGCTGAGGAGAAGGCAAAGGCGTCCCAATCTTCCCGCCTCTCCGTCTTAGAACAGCAGCACCCGAACTGGGACGGTGACGAGAGCATCCAGGACGCAGTCCTGCGCATGCTCGTTGACAAATACAAGCCCCTCCGCACGGGCACCATCCAGACCGCCGAAGAGAAGATCAGGCAGCATCCACCGAATCTCGCGCCACCAGTGTATGGGATACTTGACGTGCCATCTGCAACTGCTGCGCCGCCTGTCAAGCTCACGCCGACGAGCGGGTCATGGGCGACCGAGCCCTTCTCCCGGCGAAGGAGGACCACCAGCCCTGGCACACCGAGTTTAAGGCGCCGTCTACGGACGCCACATCTGTGAAGCTCGCACAGATGCCGCCTCCGCCTGTCGCGAAGAAGACGATCACGCAGCCGTTGGACGACCGTGCAAAGAGATTGGCCAGGGAGGAGAAGAAGAGGGCGCAGCATGTTGGGAGGCTCACCCAGGCACGGGAGATGACTCTGGACTACCGGTTGGGAATCAAGGGAGGACAGCAGCATCAGCAGATGTCTGCTGGGATGCCGAACCCTACCACTGTGAAGGGGTGGAATAGCCTGATAGAGGATAAGATTGAGGTGTGTATTTTTGTGCGATAGGAAGATGTCGTACGCTGACTTGATTTTCATAGAATGCGCGCAGGGCAGGGGTATTTAATTCGATCAAAGGAAGAGGGAAGCCCCTGGAGCGCAGCATGGACGAATACAACCCGTTCATTGCTCGCGAGGAATTCCTGATGAACCGAATCGTGCAGAGGAATAACGCTGCACCTCCTTGGGTTGAGCTCCAACATGGTAAGTGATCTACTGTTTTTAGGACAATGTCACAATTCTAAAACCAAACTGGCAGAACTGGACACATCCCTAGCAACCTTCCGCGAAATCCTACGACAAGCTTGGATCCGGCGCACCATCCGCATGCTCGTACTTGAACACCCAGCGCCTATCCTCGCCAGACTCACCCTCGCCGACATCAAGCGGCACCGCGATAGCGAATGGCTAGCAAAAGCGAAGAGCTATCACGACAAGGCAGTCGAGAAGCTGAACGCGCTGGTGCGCAATTACAATGGTCTCGCGCCGTATGCGGTGCGCCGCCCGTACTACACGCGCGAAGCGGAGGTGGGAAGGTTATATGAAGAATGCGCCGAGGATATTTTGAAGGCGCTCAAGGAGAGGGTAACGGAGAGTGAGCGCGAGGGCCGGGTGATCCCTGGGGAACTGGAGGAGTGACGGGCGGAACTGGAGGTGGAGGAGAACTCGGTCGCGTTGTTGTTTTTAGGTTGTTCGATTGGCTGAGACTTTGGTTACGACGACTGTTCGGAATTAAGGAATTGTAGTGGGCACTATTATTTTTTCCCCTCGGAAAGCGGTGTCTGATAATGTGCCCTCTGCCCATGCACAGACATTCCGGATTATGCTCAAGTACGTCTGTACTCGATGTTCACTGGCAATTTCCAAATATACGCAGGCGGTGTCGACTGGTGCCCACGCCAAGCGACATTCTGTTATCTGATCATCAAGCTGTTGGGTGCATCTCTGTGTATCTGCTTTGTGCATACACTTTGCCCAGCAATTACAGTCCTTTGTCTCTGGACGAGTACCACACAGCGACGCGCCAAAAATGTTTTGAAATGAGTCAACGCTCTTTCTGCCTCCTGAATTCCTTTCATCGACTTCGGAAAGTATTTTTCAGCGTCCTTGGCTCATGTCAGGTATACATGATCAGCGCTCTTTTCTTCCACAGGTATAAATTGCCAATATGCAGGGGTATATGCATATACGCTTGTATACCCTCCCTCGAAATCGTACGGCGTTCAATCAAATGTTCTTCTTGCTTGCTCTGGTTTCTGCAATCCAGTGGATCCATGTTGCCTCCGAGTCTATCACGTTGCCCATAGATATCGCCAAGGGTAGCTCCACGGTGCCGGTTGCGTCTCCTCCTCCTGCTATCTGTCCCAGTACACGGTCAGTGTACAAAATCATTTGGACTTGTATTTCGACCATCATTGCGTGCTCTTGGGTGAGCGTCCATCCCAATATCCCGGCCCCGAACAAGAAAGAATGGCAGATTACTCTAATGCGTCTCGAATTAATGGTCTGGACGATTCTTGTGCCAGAAATGATGATATTCTGGGCTATTAGACAGTGGGTCGGTGCTCGAAATATGAAGGAGCTGTATAAAGGTACGAAGCCAATAATTTAACTTATGGGTGTCCTCAACTTATCATGTTGATCATAACCAGACAAGGAATACAGATGGACGAAGACACACGGGTATTTCATCCAAATGGGCGGTTTCATCCTCTATCAGGGCACGCGGAGACTAGGTGTCCTCTCTCCAAAGAAAATGGACCTCTTACTTGGCAAATGTTATATCAAATTTCCTAGCATCTCAGAAAGAGAAATCAGAGACCGGAGCAAAGGAGATGCATTCGCCAAGTTGCTCGTACTGGGCCATACATCGTGGTTTATCATTCAATGCATCGCACGCCGAGCTCAGGATTTGGCGATGACTGAGCTTGAGCTTATAACGCTTGCTTTTGCGGTGTTGAATAGTTGCATGTACTTTTTCTGGTGGAATAAGCCGTTGGATGTTCGTACGACGGTGGTAGTCATTGCTAAAGGTAAGGACTAACCTAATCTGCATCCGATACAGTTCATCACCTGATATGTTTTGTCGCTCAGAACCATTGTGTGAGCGAGACACTCGGCTGCTTGCCACAGCTGCCCAAACCAGATCTCGTGAATCGTTTCAACTGCCCAGTATGTATTTTCCTAGGCATCTGCTGGATCTACTAAATCCCCTTTTTGGTGGCTTCAGAATTTTCAGCAGAGTTCACGACGAAATTCAACGCCTTAAATCTGGTATTACAGCGGTCATGGCAAGCGATCGTTTTCACCTTCTTCAGGCTCGGCGACATGGTCGAGTACGGAGATCGCAGTAATGACGCCGTTGAGATGGATCAAGATACTGTCAACCCTTTCTTCTCCCGGGAAACTAAAGACGAGGAGAACAACGATATTATTTGCGCCGCGTCCATTATCGGCCTCATATTTGGCTGTATCCACTACACGGGCGTCCTCTTCCCCTTCTCGACGCACGCTGAGGCAGTAGTTTGGAAGGTCGCGTCCCTCATATTGATGGCTACTCCGGGACTCGTGATTGTCTCTGCTGTTTTCCAGACCATTTATTTCTTTGCGAAGAAGGGGTCATTTTTGAAGCGTTCCTTTCAGATTGTTACGGAGGTGTCACTGCGCATCACTATTTATTTTGGGTTGCCGATTTATATCGTCGCGCGTCTTGTGCTTATCGCGGAGGCGTTCATTGCTTTGCGCGACCTTCCTCCCGATGCATTGCTGCAAGTTCAGTGGGCTGCGTTCTTGCCACATGCATAGTTGATATGACTTAATGATAGTTGCGATTGTGCAGTAGGTACACTCATCGATATTTCAGATACCCATTCCATATACCCATTCACTATGCCTCTCCCTCGTTCCGTTCCTTTTTTTTTTTTCAGGACAAGATCATAAACCCAAGCACAGTACGATTTAGGTCGTGCCAGTTGAGGAGTATATAATAATAAACCACGCTGGGTTGTTGGAATCCGCCGTGATTTTGTGTGTCAGTGAGCCACAGAAGTGTCCCTTTGATCTGCAATCTCCCGAGGGCCACTATGAGTGTGCCCTTATAAATACTCAAAGCTAAGAAATGTAATCCTTCACCTGGTCCCCCAGTCGTTTGTGTCACAGTGTCTGAGTTGACCCGCCCATTTTCTCCGTTGCCTCATACTTATGGAATTATCTAGATTGTGTCCATCACTGTCTGGAAAGACCATTTTGCTTTGAAATATGACCGGCTTTACAGCTTGACTTTTCCCTTATACCTTCCACTTGATACGAGCCGCGGAGCCCACTCACTGAGGTAAGCATTGAAGGCGTTCAAGTCTCGTAGACGTCCGTCGAAGGTCCATCCAAGGTATCGCAAATTGCTTTATAACGCGCATCGATTCTGGAGTTAATGCACTGGTCTGGACAATCCTTGCATCCCGAGACGATCGTTTCGCGAGGTTATTAAACAGGGATAGGCGCCGAGGGGCACATGGAGGGGTCAGAGGACCCATCATCCGCGTTCGGACCATGGAGATGTTGCGTAGATGCGTAATTTGGGCTCCTGGATGACTTAATACCGTATCGTTGCGGGTCGATGCCGTCCAGTAAAAAATACCTTTCAGTGTTATGCTCGAGTAGTACCTATTTTCTTCGCAAAGGGAATTTCTTCTTGATCAGATCAAATCATAGGCCATTTTCCTACAGTGTCAATTGGTGCCTGGGCGCTGTGGGTACCAAGGTGTGAATCTGCCTTCCGTCTAGGTGTTTTTACATTTCGCGCAGCGCAAAAAGAACACTACTCGATCGCGAAGTCGTTGTGAGGTAGTTATCTTATAAGAATAACGTAGGATATTTTTAGAGGTTGGGCTTCGGCATCGAGGGGAGCATCTTGACGTGAGTCCCAGATACTACCAGTCGACGATGGGTAACGTTCCAGATCTAGTACACTTGTTATTCAATGTATAAGCATGAAATATGAGCATACTCACTTCTGTCCTGACGGAATGCGCTCGAGCTCCAAGGGTGAGAGTGGTACTCACCAAGCGTAGTTTGTCACCACTGTTGGGTCAAGTTAAGATTATGGAAATTGAGAAAAAATGAATGCACCACGTACGCTTGAGCTGGCGAATGGTATACAATATTGAGCGACTGTGAAACGCTGGGGTGGATGTCACCGGTAGTTGCAATGCCAAGAGCGATCAAACAGAGAGATGAGCAGCTATTCGCCATGTCAGCGCCGTGAACGTTTCATCCAGGTGGGCCAGCGCACTCACACGTCCACCAGGAAAGCTGAACATCCTCCATGGATGTTTCCACCCCCGTTCAGCATATCTAATTCAGGTAGAACATCAGATCCGACGTGTACAAGGAGACCCAAACGTACCTTCTTCCACATCGACCTCCACCACATAGCGAGCTTCTAGCTTGCGCTCCTCCTCTGCCTTCTTCTGAATGGAGATCTCGGTGACCTTCAGGCGCCTCTGTATCTCCTCGCCGAAGATGGGCCCATGATGCGAGCTGCGGCGGTTCGTGAGGAAGGCGCCTGGGTCGCCGACGATTTGCTTGATTTCGTCCGAGGCATTGCCCGCAATGTGGGAGATATCGAACATGGCGTCATCGTCACTGGAGGTGTTGGCCATTTTCCTGTCAGAAAAGGGGTATTATACAGGAGGAGGTAGTGGGCTGGAAGTAAGAGGCGTTCATGGCTTTAAAGTGTGATTATTAGCCGCACTGAATACACCGGCTATTTGGCGTTCCCGCACTCTTGATCTAATCTTATCCAACCCAACCTGCCACCTCATCAACGCTCAGTACTCAGTTCACTTTCTTTTCCGGTTTATATTTTCTTTACTCCACCGACAAGGTTCATCTTGGATACCATATACCCCATGCCTTGGTGAGCTTCCGCTGACACATACGGTTGTTTATTGGAGACCCATCATGGTCCAAGCCTCAGTTCCATGCACGGCGAACCCCTACCCTTAACCCAGAAATTGAAGCGGAAAAGAAGCCCCTCAAGAGAGCCAGCTGCTGGACATGCTGCCGACAATGTATTACCAGAGAGCAAGAAACCCAAACTTCTCCGAATTATCATTCCTTCATCGCTGAATACTGGCTTGGACCCGAGTCCGGAGGCCTCGTCTTCGGGTTCGTTATTCTCTGCAATTGACAGTGTCGATTCGCTTTTCGATGACATTGCCGAGGAGTCTTCGTTGACCACTGTTGAATACGAGGATATGTTGGCGCTGCGGATAGGGCCCCCAGTATCTGGTCTTTTCTTCGACCCATTGGTCCTCCTGCCACAGGAAATAGCCGACGAGATCGTAGCTTTTTGTATGAAAACATACTTTCTTTCGCCGCAGGACAACCAAGTTATGTTATTCGGACGCTTCGCCCCACCTGAATCTGGATCCACCACCTCAGGTCTTCCTCGGATACTCCTCGATCTCCTTGACACGATGTCTGCCCTCCTAAAACCCATCATCCCACCAGAAATATACGCCCTGTTATTTCCTGACGTGCCCACCAGAGCGCGACAAGCCATTATCAACCTCTACCAGCCAGGCGAGGGCATAACACCTCACGTCGACCTCCTCGGACGGTACGACGACGGCATCGTCGGCGTGAGCCTCTCCAGCGGGTGCGTGATGCGGTTCGACAAGGTTGAAAAGGAAGGCTCGTCACCCAAGCCTCAGCAGAGATGGGACGTTTACCTTCCGGAGCGCAGCATGATTGTTATGACCGAGGACGCGCGGTATGGGTGGACTCATGGAATCGAGAAAAAGACGAGGGATTTTGTGTCGCCTCCCGATTCGACGGCGCTGTCTGAAGGACTTTGGATAGATCGGGGGACAAGAATGAGTGTAACGTTTAGATGGCTGCTGCCTGGGGCAGACGTGGTGGGGGAATAGGTCGCAAGTGTACTGTAAGTGAAAAACTAATTGTGTAAAGTAGAATATCGACTTCGGAAAAAATTAATCTATGACTGTGAACTATCTATCATCATAAAGAAAATTTATCCAACACCATTCACGTTGAACTTCTTGTAGAATATTTTGGTTTATCGAGGAGGTAATTTAATTAAGCGTGTGAACTTGACGCCAGAAGACCAGGACCGCCGCAGAATAGCACCTTGTTCTCTAACCACCAGGATGCTTGACGAATGGTCGACCAGCATCTACCACCATGACCCCATGCGATTCTACCGCATGAAGCGGGACAAGCGTCATCGCTCTGTGCAGTCCAAATATGACATTCTCGGGTTCATCTCGTCGGGCACCTATGGGCGCGTCTACAAGGCGCGTAGCCTCGAGGACCAGGTGACGATCCATGCTATCAAGAAATTCAAGCCGGACAAGGAGGGCGACGTTGTTACCTACACAGGGATAAGCCAGAGTGCTATTCGTGAAATTGCAGTGCGTCGCATGGCTTGGAGAAGATTGGATGAACGCTGAAGGACACAAAGTTGAATAGGGAGATCGACCACGAGAACGTCGTAGCGCTCAAAGAAGTCATCCTAGAAGATAAATCCATCTACATGGTCTTCGAATACGCAGAGCACGATTTCCTGGTGCGTCCCCCCCATCTTGTGCATCACCTTCAACTAAACCTTACACTCGTCAGCAAGTTATCCACCATCACTCGCAGACGCTGCGCACGCCCATTACCATCGCCGTCCTCAAATCCCTTGTCTATCAGCTCCTCAACGGGCTCGTGTACCTCCACTCCTGCCATATCCTGCACCGCGACCTGAAGCCCGCCAACATCCTCATCACCTCCAACGGTGTGGTAAAGATCGGGGATCTGGGCCTCGCACGGCTGATATACGAGCCTCTGCAGCCGCTATTCGCCGGGGACAAGGTGGTGGTGACAATTTGGTACCGCGCGCCTGAACTTTTAATGGGAGCGAAGCATTATACGAAGGCGATTGATTGCTGGGCCGTTGGGTGTGTCCTTGCGGAGTTGGCGAGTCTGCGCCCGATATTCAAGGGAGAGGAGGCCAAGTTGGACTCGAAGAAGAATGTCCCGTTCCAGCGTGATCAGCTTCTCAAGATATTTGAGGTGCTGGGGACTCCAGATGGTGAATACCCTTCTGTATTTATCTAATTAATTTCTCGGCTGACAATACCTAGAGAACGAGTGGCCAGGTCTGATGGACATGCCTGAATATCAGAGCATGAAACGCCTCGATCAGTATGTCTTTTTGGTATACGAATCGAATTCTGGCTTTCTGACATGAAGCAGCTTCAATAACCAACTCTCGGGCTGGTGCAGTTCACGAATACGGAGCGCATCCGGCCAAGACCTCATCCGCCAGCTCTTCATATACGACCCAGAGAAGCGGCTCACAGCCAAGGAAGCCCTACACCATAAATGGTTCCAGGACGATCCGAAGCCAACGTGGAAGTAAGCATTCCCATTTCTATCCTGTTCTGCCTATTCTAATCCCCGCTTTTACTTGCGTACAGTGCCTTCCAATCCATCCCCGTGTCCCAAATCCCACCACACCGCCGCATCACGCAGGACGATGCCCCGTCGATGATGCCCATTCCGCAGAATACGTCGCACCAGGGCGGCCACGACAGACATGTGGTGCAGCCGTTCGGGCAGTCACAGTCAAAGCCCGGGAGCTCGGCGAGCTTTGCGAGTCTCAGTGGAGGTGGTCCCTATGGGGGACATGGGTCAGGAGGGAACAGCCGGAATAAGAAAGCGAGGATGGGGTAGAGATTGTTGGTGTGTATGTATGGTTTTGGTGTACAATGATTTTTCTCGTATGTATTTCTAAAATGGGTAACGTACATTTTAACTGGTCTTGTGTTCAACGCTGTATTCAACGCTGTAGAACATCCGACCCTGCCCCAGCGATTCAAATTTCTGGTCGGATTCAGACGATACTGTATAAGATAAATAGAGTACTTATATGGAACACCTAGGAGCACAACTTAAAGACACATACCCTAGTATTCTGCGCGCTCTGCGAGCTGAGTGTTGAATCTTCAAATCCGGGAAGACACTCCTTATAGGAAAGTTGAGTATGAGGGCGTCTATATGATGCCCATCCCACTAATTGTGAGCAGGTCCGCCAATATCGCGTTTCCCTCCAACCAACTCTGTACAATATGCACCAACTCGTCTGGATATGCTATGTATACGTACCAGTGTTCGAACTCGAGGTGGATCCGAGTCGTCAAACAGGCCACTGATTTCGAATGGCAGCTGTTTCTTAGTCTGTTCAAGGGTTTTAAGATTAATCGAGCATCAGGATAAATATGCAGGGCCCTCAAATGCTTAATTTGCTGTCGGGAAGCTGAGGAAAAGTTCTCTCGCACCCCAACTTATCTAGACAACGAGTATGCCCCTTCTGAGCAGACCTTCGAGTTGGATGATGATAGGAAACAAAACGGCTTGCTTTCAACTTCGTTATTTCTCCAACATGCGTATTATAATTTATACACTCTGCAACTATGTTTACAATTTACGACCAGTCCTATTCCTCACTTTCAGATACAGATATCTTATCGTTGTGTAGAATTAGCATTTGATAGGAAAGATTTGAGAAAGATGAATTTAAAAAGTAGGAGAACCATGCATCAATCACAGAGATGGCAAAATTTCGAGACTATACACAAGATTCCATAGTATAGACAAATTTCCCTTCGCGTATGGGCCACCGGCGCCTAATCCGCTCCTGCATAGCTTCGCTCTCTCCCGCCATCGCAGCCGCAAACACTTCCTTATTCTTCTGCACTGCCGCATCAAACTGCTCCAAATCCACGACTCCATCACCTCCCATAGATATGCCAGCATTTTCCATCGCCGAATTCACATGACCCTCCAATAAATCCTCCTTGTGGATGATTTCCTTGTACTCCTTTACATGGCGCTTTCGCTCGTCCTCGGAAAATACGACCGGACAGACTGGGTACTTGTCATTGATGGGGATGCCCTTCCCATATTCAGCACTGAGCAACATCAACCTCTGTTCGAAAGCAGGAAGACCATCAGACCAGCAGTGGGACGAGCCATATACAGTAAGCCTTAGAAGCTCCATCTGCCAGAGGTGGAGTACGTTATAAAGAGGACCATGCAACTCGCGAACAGATTTATAGAAGGCATGCCGGGGCCAAACGTGCCTGAACTCTGCGCGAGCCTCCTCTTGCTCGTCAGCTGTCAGTTCTGTGTAGTTCTCCGGCAAGATAGGCTGGTAGAGTTCGTTGGCTAAGATTTTGACATACTTCATATTGGAAGTTCCATCATAGGTGAAAATATTAGGTGTTTCAGTCTCGAATAGTGGACGCACAGCGGCGCCTTGCCAGTCGATAAACCCGGACACTGACAAGGGGTCCGCTCCAGTTACAAAAATATTCCCAGCATGCAGGTCGGGATGTGAAAGGGCGGGGGCACAATGTTCAGGTGAAGGAAGAACGGCCGGTGCGAGGCAGTTCCACTTCTGTAGAACTGAGGCATGCCGTTCAGGACTACTCCAAGCTCCAAGCTGGTTCCTAGCCTGCGGAGAGTCTGAATACAACCGCATCCACTCGATCTCGCATTTAACGGCAGCCTGAAGATAGGAATCAATGTCTTTCCCTTATAATGATATCAGTAACCCCTAATAAAAAAGATGCACAAGCGTCTTACATGGACCGCGATCAATTGACATATGGGCCCTTCCACCACGATAAAAGCGACGCTCCACGCTTGGGCCAATGCGAAATCGCTCGGAAAGTTCATCTTGCTTTTCACCTTCAGCATAGAGTGACCTCTCTTGAAGCTCGGAATCGACGTCTTCTTTGTAATAGATACTACCGTATTGTGAGAATCGGACCAAGGCCAATCCGGCCATTAACTCGGCAATATCAGCGATGTGGCGATAGAAATGCAATTCTGAGTCCAGCTGGTCCTGAAGTATGGATCCGTCACATCTTTCCATGATTATGTATTCGCAGCCCACGTCGTTCGTTGAGGTAGCATCCCACGCTAAAACCTTTGGAATGGGAGCACCAAGGCGAGATCGAACAAAGTCCATAGTTGCCACCTCACTGCGAGTAGAGAGACTTTTGGGACCTGCATTTGGAAATGGAATACGCGCGATAACATATTTTCCGTTGGAAAGACCCAAACAGAAGACACGATTGAAACTTCCTGGAAAGAGATAGGTTGAACATGACGCATTAGATAGATTGCCAGAATTACCTTCCGCCAAGAATTCAATCTTGTTGCATTCAGATGCTCCTGTTGCTCTTGCTGCTACTGCACCAAGCGCTTTTGCATCAAATTTGAGGCGTCTGAGAGACATTTCTCGCAAATCGTTAGTATGTTTGGAAGAACGATGAAGGGAATGATTTACGAATTTCATTGTTGTAGAGCCAACGAGTTGGCGTCTCCATCAAGGATGGTAAATTGGTGTTTGCGCCTGTACTCGACATGGTTCGAAAATGAAAGAGTGACTTTTTTCCAGTACTCAGAGACAGCAGTGTGCGAAGCATAGTTGAGGAAGACAACTGAATTTCATTAATGTATTCGTTGCAATGTCATTGTCAAACTTCAAACCAAACATCACGTGAAAGCGCTACAAGGACAATTTGAATGAATTGACATTGATTCACTGCTGCGGTGGGTACATTTATGATTTTCCAACGTCGGAAAATGCACTGAAGTTTTGTCACATTTTCCTTGGCGGACGGCGCTGAGAGGCAGACATGAGGCATGAGGAAGCAGGGTGGTAGGGTGGTAGGGTCGAGATTCGGGCTAGGCGAGTATGTTTCTCGCATCATCGACCGTAGGCCGTCCGCTTGGTCGAGCCCAAGGAAGCCGCGCCGCGCCGTACAAACTTCAAGTTGAAGGCGGGAACTTCAAGGTAAGGGAACACAAAACTTGAAGCTTGAAGACGAAGGGGAGTTTAGCTGGATTCATGGACTTGCACGGACTTGCATGGACTTACTTACCTCTAATAGTAACTCTTTTTCGGGGTGTCAGATTTTTCGGGGTGTTAGACACCGTTCACCTCGAGGGCGGCGTCGAGGGCCTTGGCACACAACGACGACAGCTGGTCTCATTATCTGCGAGCTCCCTGTGTCCGAGGTCGAGAGGCTCGACTTTTGCGAAATTGGCGTGTGCGCGTCCGCCCTCCGTGGTGCGTTCTCGTCCCTTCGAAGTTCATACGACGGGCCTCTGCTCATCCAACGTCTCAGTGACGCCGACGACTCAATCGCAGGCGCGGTGCGGGAGTCAGCGTGAGTCATCGCAACCCACCTCTCGTCCAAATTCTATGCAAAGCAAGAAGTCATGTTTCGTTCGGAGAACGTCGACATGATGCTTGCGCGCGAGATCTTGATAGATTACGTCGTGCGCATCTACGGCGGATCGAAAAGGGGGTCTGGGCAGTCGGACGTGGTGAACGTGGTCAAAGATGAATATGGTTAAAGACTCAAAGTAAGCGTTGACTCTCTTTGATACGTTGAGGAAATGCTTACCTAGGCCTCGAGGTCGTCGTCTGCCGCCCCTCTATGCATTTACGAGGTCTTGAACTTGAACGCCCGCTGGGCATGTGGCACTGCCTTCTGTCAATGGAGAAACGCCCAGCTGCTCTTTTAAATTGGGGTGTCGTTGGTCCGTTGGCGTGGGATGGGTGGGGTGGGACTAGGTACATAGTAGACGTGCGATTGGCTTTGCATCTGTCGTCGTTGATCATTTTGACAAATGGTGCGGCGTCGTCTCCTTTTCGGTGAGTGTCGTGGCTGGCGAGAGGCGAGAGATCGGGTGTGCGGCGTCGATCACGTCGTCAGTGGATGGAGTGTAGATGTGGATAGAGGGATAGAGTGAGGGGTAGCGTTCGAAGTGATCGAGGGAGGGCTGTCCTCTAAGGGGGCAATGACACGAATCGACCCACAACTGCCCTCCCTCTCCATCGTCCCGTGTTCGTGAGCACTTGAGTGTCCGTGTCCGTCGTCGTCATCTTGATACGCGCTTGCATGCGAGAGATGCGAGTAGAAGGGAGTGAGCGTGGTGCTGCAGAATCCAGATGCTCCTCATCGCATAGCGGACGCGCTCGGAAAGGACGGAGGGAGGGAGGGAACAACGACAGGGAGCAGGGGAAAGGGTAGACGGATTTTCCGGCGGCGGATTAAATAAGACTAAGACCCACTACCTAAAGGTAGCGGGCATAAAGTTGATCCAGTGGGTCTGCAGCTAGGAGGATTTGAATCATGTCTTATTTTTGTCAATTGTCGAGGAGAAGATCTAGATGTAATAACCTTCTCGTTCATCTTGAAACAATGCAGAAACTTGCCTGTGCTCATCAATAATCTCTGTAAGGGCATCATGGTCGTCATTCAGTGCAGAAATTACAAAGGGGGTCCAGATATTAAGGACAACTCATCTTCTCTCCGTAGTTCATCCTCGTAGCCGGATTCGATCTCTTCTCGAGACAAGGCACACCATTCCGGGTTGGAGCCCGTCACGTAAAATAACTTCGCCTTTTCCCAATATTCCGGTCTCCAACCAGCCTGTTCCCAGTCCAGCAATCCGACGACTGCAATATCTTCCGGCCCTTCACCATCCACATGAACAAGGACGTTTCGCCGGTTGATGTCTCCATGGGTGAAGCAGATTCGATGGTCATCCGGCATCTCCTCGCGAATTTGCCTGAGCCGTAGTCCCACTTTCTCGCTCGTGTCTCCAAAGAGCGAGAAAGTGGAGATGTGCCAATCATTATATTCGCGTTCGTTACGGAAAGGGCCCCAAGTCTTGCTCGGGGTGATGCGCATGTCGTAGCCCTTGTTTCCATTTGCAGACCCGACCCAGCCGGATTGACCCAACCTTGGAGGCATTGGAGGTTGCCGGATCGTCCGCAGTTGCCTCACATAGCCGCCCAAGATACGCATGACTGTGCGTCGCTGTTCAGGTGTGATCCGCTTCCAGGCGCGTGCGAGGGTTTCCCCCGGAATGTAGTCCATGATGAGATATCCATCGCCGTTCTTATCAGCCCAGGCATCGTGGACACGAGGGACAGGAATGGTTGTATTTTGGGAAATAAATCGGGCATTCTCAGCCTCCAGAGCAATTGAATAGTGAGTAGATGTCTTCAGGACTGTCTTGGAAGTAAGACGGCGCACACTTCCATTGGTGGTAATTCGAGGGTAGAGGCGCTTTGCACGGCGCAGGAGATATGGCAGCAACAGTCTTCGTCCGCAGTTAAATATGAGATACCAGATACTCTTCAGGGAAAGAAACGCCATTGAGAACCTGAAATCAACTGATTAGCAGATTGCCACTACTTTCAACTTAGATCGCCTTACTAGAGGAACAGGATACATCGACACCACGAGTTGTTTGCCAGTACTTGTGCCCCTGGATGACATAAGTGATTCCCAGGATCTCTAAACCCTCAAACCCTCATTCATTTATCTCTTCCATATCCCGAACAGACTCACTTTTATGTAGTAGTCGACTTTTTTTTTTGGACCGTGACTCCGATCTTCGCTTCTCGATGCCCCCTCGAAGTTTTGCTTGTGTCAAGTTTCAACTCCATATCCCCAGTTTTCTCCAGTCACGTTGCGCCCAGTCCAAATATGACAGTCTCGGGCTCATCTCGTCGGGCACGCCTTCTAATCCATCCCCATGTCCCAAATCCCACTACACCGCCGCATCACGCAGGACGACGCACCGTCGATGATGCCCATCCCGCAGAACACGTCGCACCAGGGCGGCCACGACAGACATGTGGCGCAGCCGTTCGGGCAGTCGCAGTCGAAGCCTGGGAGCTCGGCGAGCTTAGTGGAGGTGGTCCCTATGGAGGACATGGGTCAGGAGGGAACAGCCGGAATAAGAAAGCGAGGATGGGGTAGAAATTGGTGGTGTGTATGTATGATTGTGGTGTACAAGTTCTCGTCTGTATTTTTGTAATATGTAGCGTTTATTCAAACTGTTCTTGTGTTCACCGCTGTAGAACACCCGACCCTGCCCCAGCTGGCGATTCAAATTTTTGATCGAATTTAAATGATAATTTTTTAAATAATGCTATCAGTTTGAAAACCCCGAACACTTTGGCGCCTTCATTGGTATGTCTGCTTTCAAGAGCGCTCACAGTGCCTACTGCAAGCAGATATGCATCTCAACGGACGCTGGAAGTCAAAAAGTAGCCATCAATAGGTCAGTGGTTGTCAATAAATTCAGAATATGCAATAACGCACTCAATGCCGGGCTAAGGTAGGCATGAAACGGGTCAACGTGGATGAACAAGCATAGAATTAGCAACAACGCACGAGATGGGAATTGAAAATGACCATCAATGGGTCAGCATTGTTCGACAAATACAGATCCTCCAGTCGCGGGTTCCTTGAGAGTCAAATGTGGACATGGAATGCATCAGCGTTGCTCGAGATACATAGAAATTGCATTGACGCACTTCCTGAGACTTGAGAGTTGAAAGTAGCTGTGGAAATGGTCAGTGTTGGTCAAGAAACACGGAATTTGGAATGACGCACTCGCTGAGCATCGAAAGTAGCCGTGAAAAGAATCAGTGATTGTCCAGATAAACAGAATTTGCATTGACGCACCATCTGTAGGTCAAAAGTAGCCGTGAAAAGGGTCAGTGTTGGTCAAGAAGCACAGAATTGGAATGATGCACTATCTGTAGGTCAAAGTAGCCGTGAAAAGGGTCAGTGGCAAGAAGCACAGAATTGGAATGACGCACTTTCTGAGGGTTGAAAGTAGCCGTAAAAAGGGTCAGCATTCGTCAAGAAATATAGAATTGGTACGACGCACTCGCTGATAGTCGAAATTGGCCGTTTAAAGGGTCAGTGTTGGTCAAGATACACAGAATTGGAATGACGCACATTCTGTGGGTCAAAAGTAGCCATGAAAAGCGTCAGTGGTTGTCAAGAAAAACAGAATTTGGAATGACGCACGTGCTGAGCATCGAAAGTAGCCGTGAAAAGGGTCAGTGTTGGTCAAGAAACACAGAATTGGAATGACACACTTGCTGAGGGTCGAAAGTAGCGGTGAAAAGGGTCAGTGTTTGTCAAGAAACACAAAAAATTGAAATGACGCACAATCTGAGAGTAGAATGTAGCCGTTAAAAGGGTCAGTGTTGGTCAAGAAACACACAATTTGGAATGACGCACTCGCTGACAGTCGAAAGTAGCCATGGAAAGGTTCAGTGTTTGTCAAGAAGCACAGACCTGGAATGACGCACTCGCTGAGAGTCGAAAGTAGAAAGTGTCAGTGTTTGTCACGAAAAACGGAATTTGGAATGACGCACAAACTGAGAGTAGAATGTAGCCATGAAAAGCGTCAGTATTTGTCAAGTAACACAGAATTGGAATGACGCACAATCTGAGAGTAGAATGTAGCCATGAAAAGCGTCAGTGTTTGTCACGAAAAACGGAATTTGGAATGACGCACTGCCTAAGAGTCGAAAGCAGAAAGGGTCAGTGGTCAAGAAACACAGAATTTGGAATGACGCACGTGCTGAGCGTAGAAAGCAGAAAGGGTCAGTATTTGTCAAGTAACACAGAATTGGAATGACGCACGTCCTGAGCATTGAAATTAGCCATAGAAAGGATCAGTGTTTGCCACAAAAAACGGAATTTGAATGACGCACAAACTGAGAGTCGAAAGTGACGATGAAATGGGTCAGTAAGTTAAAACACACATGATTTAAAGCACGAAGTCAGCATAGCATTCTCAGAGCATTTCAGGGTACATACATATTTCTTCAGGTGAATGTTGCGAATACACTCCAGTTCTTTGTTGTCCGCAGCTTCCGTTTCTGGATCTGACTTGTCCGTATCTGTGACATGGAACCGTCGCTTACAACTGCAGCTGCCAGGATGTCAGTGGTCATTAAATAAATATATCATGCTAGCTGCATCCTAACACCTACCAGTCGAGTGCAAATCCTCCATAACGTTCATTAACTTCATTCCAAACCTTACAAAATGGACAAAGGTATCCCCGAGATCGTGACGTGTCCACTGACAGTACAATACTCATAACAACAGTACACCGCCAATTGCGCATCAGATTGATGGCAGAAAGCCGAAATTGCTGGCCGGCATGAATAACATTTCCTGTCGGTGATTAAAATCTCATCTGCCGGTAAGGTGATCACTTCCAGCTGAGTTCCAGGTCGAATCAACCTGGTGACAACCGAGCATAAATTCTGGTCACCCTTCGTCTCTCACCAAAATCATATTTTATGTTTCCTAGCCATACTACTATAGTTTGATATCAAACTTATTTAGTTATAACATCAATAACCAAGAACCTTCAAGGTTGCAAAGAGGTGAAGGCACACGAAGGCGCCCACTGTCGACGTTAGAAAAAGGTCCGTGCACAGTGAATGGCGAATTTATTCTCTAAGTCAATTCAAACTCAGCTGACTCCGCGTGGTCAAATTCGGTGACACGTCGTTTGCTAACTTCAACTGCTTCTTCGTCCATTCCATCATCTCCCTCTCCTTTGCACATCCCTCTAGGTTCTTGGCTCTTGCAAGACATCATTGAGTATTTCGCTTCTCCCAAGCAACGTCCCTCTCTGCTACTGTAGAGTTGAACATATCCTGGTTCAGGTAAGTTTTTACTGTTCAGCAGCGTCGTGACTCGTCTAACCTTTGCTGACCAGTCTTTTCTTGCTAGTTTCTCCAAGACTCCCTTGCCGTCTCTTTCCTCGCCTTTGACCAGCACAAGTAAGTCTCCCACCTTCTTATTCTACCATGGTCTTTCTGATGTACTGTTTGCAGGCTCAGTTGGACGCTTCAATACTTCTGTGCAGCTTTCAGGAGGGTTAGGGATTAGCTGGATATGTATGGGGTGGACCGGGGAGGCAGAGGACCAACAGGGGTCATTTCCGAGGGCAGTGGGTGGTTGTCGTCATCCCATATGTTGTATTATGTACCATATCCATTGTACCACTGTTGTAGTTGGTATTCCTACCCAATACAGTGTTGTTAAAGCTTCCTTCAGACTATCATAATGAGTAGTTTCCGAGGACTGATTATTTTATATATGGCTGGACCCAGCGCGGTGAAAATTCCTACATAATTGACACCAGACAAATGTCCAGCTGGTATCCAGCAGCAATATTTACGAGCGCCCAGTGGACCTGGGGACAGAATGTTATTAGTCAGAATGAGCACTGGCAGCCAGGATCCAGACTCCTGGAGCCACGTGGGAACGGAATGGTTGCCACGGTGTGGGATTCAGGTTTTGTCTATATTCAGCGCAAATGGCGGTGTAGTACTACACAGCCGGGTCGCCCTACGGAACAAATCTGCATTGTGTCACACATAGATTGATTGCAAATATATATGAATTGGCACGGAGAGTAAGCAAAGTGCAATTATTTCATATGTCAGATTTTTGCATTTCGCGCAATGGCATTTGCGTTGAATGCAAACGCCTTGATGGCTGACAAATTCCTAATCCGGCGGATGATGCCATGGTGGTGTTGGGGTCCTCTCACTGTTCTTCAATGCGCTTCAGAAATTTATCTGACTCGATGCAATGATAGAAGAAACTGTGATTCATTAAAGATAGTCTACCAAAGCATATCTAGTGTAGATTCTACATTACTCTACAAGGTCCCCCAAAGATCTCACCTGAAAGCCTCTGAGCAACTGAAGAGTGCCGCCAAAGAGATCTAAAATCTGCGCAAAAAAGTTGTCAGTATGTGACCTAGAATTGAAGCGAGGCAACTTACCAGTAGACAAATGGATAGAATAGCTTTCTTGAGGCTGTAGCTTCTGTCAGAGAGAAAAGAGTGGTCAGAATAAGTGCTTCGCTGCCAATTCGCCGCCTCAGTAACAAAAAAAAGCGAGACTCTATGCATTCAACATGGTCCCCACAGTACAGGGAGTTGGTTTAACAACCATAGAGCTCTTTCATGGACAGATCCATGCCACGACAGTTGTGGATTCTAAGTAATTTTGGAAGGGGAGTTAGCGGCGAGCGCTGGAGTCGATGATGTGGTAGACGAAAGAAAAACAACGGGCGTGTTCAGATGGAATGTCAACATTGAACAAACAGAACCAAATACTTCATGCGCGCAGCAGACAAGGATTTAGCACTTATACCACTATTGCTGAGGCACCATTGTGTTTAAGGATTTAAGGATGAGGGATAGGACTCATAGAACATAAGAATAACAATATTTAAAAAGACACTATTTACAAGGTTTGACCATGTCCAATATTCTGCAAGAAAGTGTTTACCATAGAAATTGATGCGGCTCCCTGCTCCTCGTGCATCTGAATAACAGGCAAAGCTAGTGGAGGTGCAGCCCAAGAAGAGCCAGAGGCTGCAGATGTGCCTTCACTGAGCATTGGCAAATCAGGATGTGGCTGAGGAAGCGACAAAAAGAGTGAAGCCGGCTCGGGGCTCATGAACAGCACTGGTTTTGGAACACATCTGTTGTTATCGAGTTGGATGGACTCGTCAATGTAACTAAAATTTAAGATATATTCAATAAGATAGAACTGATATTTAAATCATAATGAAGCTCACCTTTTCCATCCAGGACTGCAAAAATCATTCCCCCAGAGCACGATCTTTTCTTGGAGCCAACTATCCACTTTCGACCAAAAATCCTGACCATGTGCAACACGGCCACGTCCTGGACTTATCTTTCGCTTTTTAGTAGCTCCATCCAAGGTCTCACTTGAGTCGCCTAAAGAACCTTCATCGTCCGAGTCCTGCTCCTCAGCCTGTCCCAGCAAGGTTTTATTTTCCCATGCAAAGCGACGCTGGCCAACATTTTAAGTTATGCATAACCAAGATCAGAGGGGATGGACAACTCACTAAAATCACGTAGCGAATCAGATGACCTTGCTCCGCAGCCATTGAGCCAGCCACCAGTCGATAACGTGCCAAACGAGCTGAGGTAAAGACTTCAAGGGAGCTTCTCTTCTTGCCGATAAGTCCATCACGTATCTGCCAGTTGAATACTGTCAAAAACTCATGTTGTTCCAATGAAAGTAAATTGGACTCACCTCTTGACAAAAGACATTTCGTGCATTTGAGGCAATGCGCCTGGTTTCCGAGCCCCATTTCTGTTCGCGGATTAACTGCCCAAATATATTAGACATCTTGTATGTATCAGGCTTCATCCGAATTTTTTTCTATATAAGAGTAAATCAAACATATATTACAAGCAATAGCAATTAAAACTTACCTCGACATCCAGGTGAAGATTCTTGTATGATGTTCGTGTGGGCTTTGATATAAGTTCTTGACACAACAACCGAATATGGGCCTGAAAAAAAAATTGAAATATAGACAAAATGTAGATAGATCAAAGAAAATACCTTCTGGTCCTTAGTGATCTGGAAGTTATCGTCGAGCCGGATTTTGAGCTCTTTGATCAGGTGAACCAGCTCTCCACCATTGGGGCCCTCATTTGAAGTTGGCGCAGAAGCTTCTAGCTGGCGTTGTGCTATTCCGTACTGACAAGCAAGGAGATAGACTCTTGCCATGATATCAGCTCGTCCGAGAGGGGCGCCAAAAGATGTACCAAGCTGGGCTGTTGAGTAAAGTGCCCATGTCAGGTTGGTATGAAACATACCTGATACAGTGCGTGAAGGTCATCTCTTTGTCCTGTTGACAACTTGAAGTGGTTCATCAGCTGGTCGATAAATTTGGCAGTTTGAGTGAGCACTGCTGCTGAACTTTCCAAAGGTGCTGTTGGTGCAGGCATATGATCTTGGATAGCGGAGAGTTGGTGTGGGTAATTGGTCTCTAATGGTGGAGAAGCAGAACGAAAGTCGAAAGAGGCCATCTAGAACTGCACTGAAGCAAGCTGTAAGGCAAGATAGTGCGCAGAGAGGAGGAAGCCACATTACCTCTGAGCGCGCTATTTCTTTTATACCCCCAGGGGAAGCTGTGCTGCATTTCTTTTGTTGAATGAATATCAACAAACACGTCGCGTCACTGCTCCACACACAAGGATATACACTGCATCAGCGGAGGCAAACCAGAGAGCATAAGAGAGATGGTGTATTGCAAAAGTCGAGGCTCAGATCACGTCCGCCATGGCATCAGCGGAGGTTGAAAATCAACTTTCCGCCTCAACTGCACTGCCGTCCACTCCCAATCACAAACGTGCTCGCTCTCTATCGACATTCACAGGCAGATTCAAGTGATTCAACTGAAAGACCAATTCCAAAGTGAGCTCTGAGTGTTATACAACTATCTTCCAGCAAGGACACTGACTTCACCCTCACTTCTATTTTTAGCTATTTTTTGTTTGGACTCGACTCTGAGACGCAACTTTCATCCAGCAAAGCCTCTGCGTCAGACGGTATGTTTTTTCTCTCGAGGTACACATGATTATTAGCCTAATTATACACACAGACAATATCTGTACACCTAGCGCAATTCATGAGGTGACCGGCGAACTGCATCCCGCAACCCAAGCAGCGATTGTAACCAAGATTACCAAAATTATGAAGATTACGCGCATGGAGGTGCAAGCTGAGGTGAAGCAGTGGTGTACATTATGTTGTGACTTGGAGCATGAGCTTGACGGTGCTAGGGAAGAATGTCGATTGCTTGAAAGGGCAAACAAGGCAGTGACAGCACGGCGGGATATGCTGGATGGTGATGTTTCCCGAGAACGTGAATGGATTCGGCTTTTGGAAAACTCTTTAAAAACTAACCAAATCCCATTTCCTACATATCCATTCAAGTATAAGCATGTACATCATACTTCTACACTTGTGTAACCATCTCAAAGACTATATATTTGACAATGTAAAGGATCCCTCTCCTGGCAATAGCTGACCTCGTCCACGACTGCGACCGCGAGCTCCACCTCTGCCTCGTAGTGGTAATGCACCCAATTCAACATCCTCAGTTGATCGCCCCAAGCCTGAACTTGCCGCAACTCGTCCTCTACCACGTACCAATCCTCCTCTCCCTCTGCCGCGCACTGAAATAGCACCATTTGTAGCAGCTTTACGATTATCGATTGTACGTGTAACACTCTTGAGAATCTCTTCTTCGTCATTGAGGGGTGACGAGGGAATATGAAACTTCTGAAGATAAATTGCATCCCGCATTTGCGCCGTATTGAGAATGCGGTCATCAGGATTTGTGAGGTGCTGAACAACCGAAGCACTGTGCAGAGTTTGCGCACGCTCTTGTTGTATAAAACGGATACCACTTGCAGTACACCCATTTTGTTCACAATTGTGCTGAGTATTAACAGTGCACATGATATCCTTAATGTTGAACACATATCAGCCAACTGCACGAGAAATAAATCACTGAACTGACCTCGAATTGAACCACCTTCCAATCATTCTGAAGAACAAGCCGCGGCATCGAGATCCTCTGCATATTTCCAACAATAGCTTCATCAAACTGAGGGCCACTTGAATTGTACTCGACCGTTTGTATCAAGATTCCATCTGGTAGCCCATTCATGTGATTGAATGACCCTGCGCACTGGATAATTTCTCGGATACAACCAATGTACGCTTGAGAATGGGCATGCTGGACAATAGCGTACTGCCCAATAGCGCATATATCGCCATTTTTCAGGACAACACTGGAATTTGGAATGCACGATACTGTCGGAGATGTTGATGTATTGGGTATTTTTAATCCTGTGAGGTGTCGCCGAACGCAAGGCGAGGAGCATTTTTGTCATGTTTGCATTCACCTACGAGATGGAAAAGCATTAGAATCATTCATATTATATAACAATTTTTTTTTACCTGGTTGAGTAGTTGGTGGTGGTGCGAGTCCAAGGTAGTGTGATGGTGTAGAATCTCCTGCGAGGCGCAAAGGACCAATACCAACAGTACGCCGTTCTGACTCGCCATCTGGAAGAAAGAAGCCTCCACTAAGAAGATGCCGAATACGGTTCCCTTGCGCAAATGCCAGGGCAATATCTCGTGATGGGGCTTGTCGATTGCTGTGGACACTCTTCGCACGTATAACTGCATTGAATGATTCGAAGGCTTCAGTTGCGAAGAGAATGGCAGGCCCGAAACAACGTATATGTTCCGGCAGGTGTGTGACAATATGGAACTTCGATTTATTGAACCAAGCACAGTTCCAGCGTGCCGTTTTGAGAAGAAAGTTCTTTATCTCCTTCGTCAAAATTTCCTACGGTAAATATTAGTTTCTAATAATGCTGATGTGAGGCTCAGACCTACCAAATATTCTGTGGTATTTTCAATCATGGGTTGCCAGATGAGCGGAATGAGAGTTGAAAGTGAAATCCATGCATCATAGACATCAGCGGGCACCATGTCATAAATAACAAAGGGCGCAACCTGCGCAATTGCACGAAAATCACGTCCTGTCAAAGAATTCGCATAACGAACCAATGTGTTACCACCCAGCTTCGAGATTCCGAGGCCATCAACATTGAGACTGTCAAGGCGAACAATGAGGTCTCGTTTTTGGTTGTCGTTAATTTGATTTGAAACAAGGTCACGCCAGAAGTATTTGACAAAGCCCAGAAGTACGACGTGAAGAATCTCCACTGGCGTGTCTACGTGAGGATCGAGGCCTGCCGAAATACAGATTAGAACTAATTCAATATGTAAATAATAGTGCAAACCTTGAAGCCGCCACACCGGACTTGTTATATCATCAGGAAGATGATTAACCGCAGCAGCAAGTGCTTCTTCCTTCGCTGTGGTACCGTGTTTGGTTTTATATGCGGCAAAAAGTTTGTCGAAGAAGAATTCCTGTACCGTATCTTTGACCCCGGAGTCAGTGCAGAGTTGACGTAGCTTCGTCTTTGCACCAATACTTTTGGCATGGTCGGAATACATGTCGAGTTTACGCAAAGTTTCTGGCTTGGTGCGAGGTATACCAGGCTACATGACATATGAGCAGCCGTCTATTGATTAAACAAGAAATAAGTCTTACCTTAATGAACGCCAAAATGCGCGTAAGCATAGCAGCCATACTTTCTTGAAATTTGCCTTTCTTCTGTGGCGTTGAGACTGCTGCAGGAGGCGTCGGACTGACAGGCAGTACATCACTGTCATTGTCACTGGCCACAACAGAAGCAGTAGGGCTATTACCCGGGGTTGCATCATCACCAACATTTGGCATATTTTGTCCGTCTTGAGCATCAGTGCCTTTGACCCAACACGCGCGACAGAAGTATTTGCCACGGAGCCCAATATGACATGCAAATTCGCTATGCATTGGGTTATCTCCTAATAACGCTAATGTGGTTGGAAATATCAAGACGAGTTCCTTCGTTGTAGAGTCCCATGCCCATATCCCTTCTTTTTGGCCCTGTCTGCATGTTGCTTAAGTAAGAGGGCAAGCGAGGTAAAGGAGACAAACTTACTCAATCTGACTGACAACACCATCCATCATCTCCAGTGGTGGCGCGAGGTTGGATGTGCAGAGAAAATGAATGTTGTATTCCTTCGCTACCTGTTCACGTGGCAGACCGGCCAGAAAACAGGAAGCTATTGTGCTCGTTCCATTTCTTAGATGTGTTGCCAGACGTATCATCGCAATAGATCCACAGTGGCAATGAATAAACGCGATGGCCTTTGGCAAGTGAGCGCCAGCGATTTCCGAGAACAGGGTTGGTGTGTGTCCAATGCTTGAGAGTGTCACGGTGGATCGAAGAGAATCCTACAATATTGATCAGCTTAAGTTTGCGGATGGAACTGAATTTTTGACTTACCATGGATTAGGGATGGGTGGGGAATATGATAATGTTTGTGGTCAGTAGCAAGTCGAGGAAAGTTCTTAAAAAGTTGGTGCTCTGATAATTCAATCGTATCATCTTCATTTACAACCCATCCCAATTGACCGTCAACCATCTGGACCTCCAGTACCCATGCACAGGCATAAACGACTCGTCACGTAGAAACCAACGTATCGGCATACAGATCTTCATGTCGGTGGTCATGGCGGGTTCAAAGATGTAATAGTCATCATGATTGACCCGGACCATGGGCGTTGTTTCATCCGGTGTGAGTTCATCAAGCCAGCGCGACCCTTGGTAGGCCTCGCTAAGACTTGGGGCAGTGTCTTCAGGGTAGAAGTGAAGATGAGGCCGGACTTTTGGATTAGACATTTCCTAGCAGTCGGGTGTCAGGATAAAGTGGATAATGACAATGTATAAGACTCACCTGAGAGAGAATTTGGGCGAGGCTGTTGACATGATATCTATGCCCCAGTTTTCCATCATATTCAAGAGTTTCAATGCCGCACATTTGTTGCAAAGTGGCATTAAGTGTCTTCATTGTTTTGCCTGATGGTACGTTGGCAACTCGGTTCGCATCCAAGAGCCAAAGAAACAGGTCGAGCTGCTTTCGCGAAAACACAGAGCGCGGTAAATGCATCAGGATATCCAGTGAACAAGTCTAAAATATGTTAGATGTGCAATCCAAAGCTCAGGAAAAATCTAAACACCTACAAGTCTGTCATGCCATGGATACCATTCTCTTGCGACTGCTGGATCGACCGTTCGTCCTCGTTTGCGGGGTAAATTGTCGTCAACGTTGCTCACATTGTCAATGCTGGACCCGCTATCACTGTCACCTATGCACACGGCACTCTGTATGAGCACCAGGAAGTCATCAAATATTACGGGGCAACTCACTTTTACGACTGGCCTCTTCGCCATGTTGAACTTCATCCGAGTCTGAATCTTCATTCCATATATCGAGAAGTGTTTGACAGATTCTATTTCGGTGTTCTTCTTCTGGTGAGATTTCGGTGGTGGTATTTTCGAAGGCTTCAAAGACGCCCCCAGTCGATGCCAGTGACCGGTGATGTTGGGAATGAGGCGTCGCTGCCTGCCGGTATAGCTGGATGTCCAAGTGGATAGGGTGGTGAGGTGGTTGGTTGTCCTAAAGTAGATGCGAGTAGAGCTCGCAAGCCATCGTCAACGATGCGCCGATTGAGGGAATCATCAAATGAGTTTGGGCGGGTAGGCGAGACTGGGGGAATGGGGCGGGGAATTCTCATATATGACGAGTGCAGAACGGTGTCTCTCGGAGTTCTCGTGCGTCTTACAGTTCCGAGCTTCTCGAGGGCGTGAATCACGACATACTTTGCAGAGGTACAGAGATTTTCCATTGGATTGGTCAACAAGTTCATAGTCTAGAGACGAAGCGACAGGAAGTGTTAAGTCCGAGTCTGACGGATGGGAAAGGATGATGTAATGACGTACGCAAGGGACTCGGAGTGAATGGCATCGGAGACTGGACGACGTGGGGGCGTAGAATCTAGATATTCTTGAATTTTAGCTAAGTGGAATAGAATGCAGGTCCCCAAGGCAAGTTTTGCGCATGAAGGAGGATTTTTGGGTTCAACTTGAATTGCGGTTCAATCATAATTCATATATCGCGGATGTAAATTTATTCGGTAAATACTTGAACATAATGCAATGTCGGAATTCAAATTGATTGGAATGTTTTCTACTTCAACCATAACCTATCCTTAGGTCCAGCCGTGTAATCTGCTCGCAGATGGGAAATACATCACGTGGTTTGGGTCTTTTTTAATTGTCGATGCGCGCCGCGCGGCGATGTACTTATTCATTGCTCATTGCTCTCTGACAGCCACATCCAGCCACATTTCCCCAGCTGCCCACTCCGACATGCTCCGGTGTCGGAAAAGAGCTCATATTTACTCTGAATTTCCGTTTATCTTCTCTCATATATTTGTATTTCCAGCTCTCTACATGCCCGCCTCGGAGTCGACAATCGAGCGCCCTGGCACGTACGTTATTCTTCGATATGAACTGCTAACATCGCGTCTCCCTGCAGGCTGAATATTGAAATGGGGCACAACAAATTATCCATATCCTTTATGTCCTCGGTAAGTACACATTTACATGTCTTCTCATTATACTAACAACATCAACGACGTTCGCTAGCTAAAGTTTCGTAAATCATCTACTAAGTCCACCCCCTTCCCACCGTAGCTTATAAGGCCAGTATATGTCTCCGATGAGCCATCAACGATTCATTGAGACGGGCTATTGCACTACCGATACATACCACAATATAGATGGTAAGTTTTCGTTGCCTGTTTTTAGATTGACTGGCTGCGCAATCAAGATTCAGGATCCCCCAAATTCTCTGCGGTGTGGTCTACAAAATGTGCTGTCAGTGGTTAACACCGGTTAACCACTGAACAAACGGCGCAGGTAAGTTCCGAATCCCTCTGGTTGACGATGCTTCTTTACCTTTGCACACACACACTGTATGCATTGACAGCCACAACGCTACAGGCACATCTGTACACTAGATTCGAGACCTTTGGGTATCCGATTCAGTCCTGTGATGGTAGGGTATGTGGTGGCACTACATGTTGGTGAATTCGAATGGCGAGCATGTTACGGGCAAATTCATTAAAAATTACATGAAATCGGCCCAATTCACAAACCCTGAAGGTCTTTTTTTGAGGATAATAACATTAAAGGTAGAATAATGTCAGACAACTATGAGTTGTATCAAGTTGTATACAGTGCCAGAAGCAAATACCGTCGCGGAAATGGACGCACGAGTCTGATTCAAGCAGAGGGAGTGATTCTGATCAGTCTTCGCTTTAACGTGCCCTCTCGCAGTCAACCCCTCGCTCAGTGACCCACGGGCCACCGCATCCCAGCGAGCTCGTCTTAGACTCTACGCCCAACGACGGCGGCGCCCTCTTCGTCCCAATGCCCCGCAGGCAACCTCCAACGCAGTAAACGGTAAGGACTTAACTTCCCCCGCATGATCTAGCTCGTCATCGACATCAAGTCGACAATGCTGAAGGTGTAGTTCTGAAAAAAAAGAGTGGTAGTTCAGTAGTTATAAGCAAAATTTCAATGGACAGACCCTGGGCCACTGGGCGTCGCTTTCTTCCCCTCTCTCTACGCCCGACGCCGGTACCGGTACGTATCGATCAGGCCTTTCTCCTCGTCCCAGCGGGGGCTGGCCACCTCGCAGACAGCCTCCAACGCTCGAGACCCACGCCATACGACGAATACTTACATACTTACATACTTTCCCGGTCTATTGAGGTTGACTGTCCGGATGCGGTGGCAATTGAAGGATTGTGGGCGCTTGCCTACTTGGTATTGATCTCTCCTCGCTGCCACGTCGTTGACGTCGACAGTCGACTCTCCACCGCGCTCGCCTTCCCAACTATGCTTCGCTCTCTCGCGTTACCCTTCCGAATCATCTCAAACCCAACCGTACTCAAGTCCTTCCACACTCGCGCTATGTCTCTATCTGCCGCTAGCACACTTGCATGGGATGAAAATCCTGTCAATTTGGACCTCAAGTCCTTGAAGTCAACGTCGACGCGCTGGCTTTACAACAACGATATTCGTAAGACATTTCGGGTGGGTAACTGTGGAAAGGATGCTGACCATTTGGTAGATACGGCGCTCAGACAGCTTGAGTTTGATGTAGAGGCTTTGGGCGTGGTTGCGGCACAGGCTGGTGGTGCGGCTCAGTGCAAAGAGATTGCGTGTCTAGCGGAGGGGAAGTTCCTCTGCTTCTAGATGTATTCTAGTCATGCTTATTTATCTCTCGTACTCAGGCTCCTACAACCGCGTCTTCCGTCTCACCCTCTCCAACGACAAAACCGTCATCGCCCGCATCCCCTTCCCCAATGCCGGCCCAAAGAGCATCCTTACCCGTAGCGAAGTGGCCACCATGGAATTCGTCCGCGCCCGCTTCGACGCCCCCGTCCCCAAAGTTCTAGCCTGGGACGCAACCAACACCAACACCGTCGGATGCGAATACATCATCATGGAACAGTGCCCAGGGACCATGCTCCTGGAAAACTTCGGGCCGTTGGAATTGTATCGCCATATCGCAGATATCGCAGAATTGATGACGAATCTGGCGGCTGTAAGGTTTTCGCAGTATGGGAGTATTTATTATAAAGAGGATGTGGAAGCGCCGCTGAGGGAGAGGGGTTTGTATGCGGATGGGGAGGAGGAGGATGCGATTTCGGAGCGGTTTCGCATTGGGCCGAGTGTTGAGAGGCGTTTATATCGTGGGGGAAGGGCAGGAATGGATATCGATCGTGGCCCGTGTAAGAGACTTATTTTCTTGTCATTTTTGTTTGCTTTATTGACTGAATTCACAGGGAAGGACATTAACTCTTACTTCCGTGCCGCTGTGAACTGCGAGATGGAGTGGATGCGGTTGTACTCTAATTCTCCGGAAGCTAAAGCCCAGCTCGGAGTTTGGCATACCCCGGAACGACATACGAAAGCTCTACAAAAGTGGCTCGCACTCGCCCCTGCGGTTCTCCCCTCGCCTGAATACTGTGCCCCTACCCTCTCGCATCCCGACCTACATGCGGGGAATATATTGGTCACTGGGACTGATCCTCTCTCCGTTTCTGGGTTTATCGACTGGCAAGGCGCGTCCGTGCGTCCTTTATTCGAGACTCAGATGCCAAACATCTTCGAAGACGAGGGCGATGATGCGTCAAAAATGAAGTATGTCAAAGTTTCGGATTCTGAGGATCTCTATAAACCTGTCCTGCCAGAGAACTACGCAAAACTGTCGATTGAGGAGAAAGAGGAGGCTCTCACAGAGTTCCATCACGTTTGGCCGCGGCACGCGTTCTATAAATTTGTGCGCCAGTTGCAAGGTCCTCTTTTTACCGTGCTGCGCCTTAGGCAGATGGTTCTTCTGAAGCAGGCTGTCCATGGCTCATCCCGATGTTGGTCTGAGGGCCTTCCTGCTTTCGAACAAACATTGATGATGCTCAGCGCTGAATACGGGGTCAGCATTCCCATTAATAGTGATTACCCAGTCTGTCCGGTTGTCTTTTCTGAGGATGACAAAAAGCGCCATGAAAAGGAGTTCAAGGTCGTCTTTGCGGAGGAATTGTTAGAGGCGCGTGTGAAGTCAGCGATGGAGAAGGCTGGCATATTCATGGGAGGTGATGGCGCTGTGGATTTGAAGGAGCTCGATGCTGCGGTGAAGAAGAGCGAGGAGGTGTATACAGCGATAGTGGCTGGGAAGAGTGAAGCTATCCAGGAGTCGATTAGGCGCCGGTGGCCCATACGCGAAGGGAAATTTGTCTATACTATGGAATCTTGTGTATAGTCTCGCCTGCGGCGGGGATGTCGTCATCAAGTCCTTCCTCTTCCTCAACATCCTCATCGTCATGATGGATGAACTGTTGTTCGTCATCCTTGTCGTCTTCAGATTGATGAAGCGTAGCATTCGTGTGGCCACTAGAAAGCAACATCGATGAAAACGGGATCCGATAGATGTGTTATTGTAGAAAATATACATCGATGGTCCTGGATCCATAGGCAGTGGATTCGGAGGTTCTGTTTGGGCAGGTGCGCCGCAGCGCCGCGGCATAAAGAATTGTTGAGCAGCATAGGCCCGTCATTTGAGGGTTCGGCATGTAATCTAGTTAATCTGGTGAGTACGTTGTGCCCGTCAAGGAAAAGGACAAGTGGCTCACCTCGAGTGGAGGGTAGGATATGAATGAATGGGGGGGGGGGGAATTATACTTTTCTGTGGACGGGCCAACGCCTCTTAAGACATAAGACAAGCCCAGTGGTCGGCAGTGGCCAACACTTTAAAAGATAATGGGCACAAGCAGCCGTGGCTCGAAGTAAACGGCGCTGCTTTTGTCGGCGCGGTTGGGTCCTGCAGCCAGCTAGTGGCTATTGCGTTCAGCCTACGATCCATCACAAGTTCGTCGAAATTCCAAATTATCTACTAGAGCACAGCCCCATCATGGGGACAATCGGTAGGGACATCTTCCACTGTGAAAAACATCAGTCCTCCATAGGTAGCAAAGACAACCAAAAACATAGCATCAGGCTATCTAGAACAACGAAGATGAAAGCAAAGATGAAAAGAAATAGAAACACAGAAATTGAATTGGGACTTGCAGTGATTTCCGACTAGTGGTCCCCAATCATTCCTTCTTCTCCTCGTCCGCGTCCGCGTCCTCGTCCTCCTCTTCATACTCTTCATCATACTCTTCCTCGTACTCTTCCTCGTACTCTTCATACTCCTCCTCCCTATCCCCCTCCTCAAGTTCCGACATCAGCATTCGCGCAAAGTGATCTGCCATTTCGTCTATTGGGTCTGCTATCGGATCTGGCGATTTGTCGAACACTGCTCTCAGCGCTTCAATTTCTTGGTCAGATCTTGGTTTTTCAATGATAACATATCGCGCTGGTGACATTTCGATAGAAGATAAAACATGAGAAAAGCACAAAGTAAGAGGAAATGTAGAGTACGTACCTTTAATCGATTTAGCTCTTGCGCTTAGCTCTTTGATTCTTGCGTCATAATCATCATAGCCAGGTAAACATTCAGTTTTGGAGAAGCGAGAAGCGGGGTATCTTCTATAAGACGACCATCCTGCGATTTTGAGTAGATCCGCCAGCGTCACATCACCTTCCATCCAGTAATCCAAGACATCCAACTCCAAATCCTGTGGAAAGCCTACGTGCTCACACTCCAAATGGCTGAAAAGGAGCTTGCTCCCTGCTGCATCGATCACCCTCTGTAGGACCTTGCATATTACTTTGTGTGGGTATTGGTCAGAATTCCACGCATCCGACTGGCACTTTTTGCTGCAGTATAACGCGACGTTGCATCCAATGCAGCGGCGGAATTCTCTGCCAGTGCTTTGAATCGAATTTGGACAGTCTCGAGCAGAGCAATATAGATCGGAGCGTGCCTTTCGGATATGTTCAATAACCTGTCGCGCAATGATGGAAAAGTAATAAGTTTCGTCCGATGGTGAAATATCGCGAGGGCCGTAAACATGTTTTGCGAATAGGTCTGCTGGATCTGTATCTGGGTGCATGTTCAATTCCGCTTCGTGGTCGACATCCGAATCTGTTGAAATGATGATCAGTTTTTTCTTCTGGGAAATAATAACAAAGGACTTACCCTCATCATCCGAGTCGGTGAAATACTCTTTGTAATATACTCTGCGAAATGCAGGATGGAGTCGAAGGGAAGGTAGCGGGTCGATGTATAGCTTCATGCCACTATAGATGGCCATCCCGCGCTGAGAAAGTTCCGTCCTATAGTCCTCTGGATGTTCGAGACACAAGCGAGGATCATCTGCGACATATGCAAGCAACGAGAACACTTGAACTGCCTTCACTTCGTATCCGTCCAGAACCTCCGCCTGATGCTGAAGAGGCAGTGGGTGGTAAAAGTCGTAGAAATATTTGAGTAAGGATCGGATTTGAAGTTTAAATGTTTCTCCCATAGCTCGACGCGTGCTTTCGGCGCGTAAACGAACCGTTTCCCAAGTGCGGTCGAAAAGACGTCGACCAGCGTCTATGGCATGCCGAGTGAACATAGAATTAATGACACTTGGAACTAGAAGTGCACCGCACAGAGTAATGCATTGCGTTGCAACGGCGAATACGATGTTGTCGGGTATGATGCGAGACCATACAATAAAACTCTCGATCAGTTTGTCTGGGCCGAATGGCATAAGGTCCTCTGGACACGTAGGCCATTTCGTAGCAGTACGCTTGGCGACAGATTTAACGTGCGCGACTTGCAGTGCAGACGAAAGATTCTTGAGCAGACTGATAACGAGGGCCACGGAAGCCGATTGTCCGTCCACGCGCGGTCCGCTGAAGATATCGTTTTCCACAGCGCGTCCGATTTGATGATACGTCAGCACTCCCGGGTCGCGCATTCGACACGAGCAGCGTTTGAGTCGCTCGAGCATCTGTCGCGTCTGTTACTCTGTGCGTACAGCGAACAAGAACCGCATTTGGGCCTTCCAGAAGTCCAGGTCTTGCGTAAAATTTGTCCAAAAAACCTTGTATCCAGACTCTTGGCCATGCGCGATGCCTTTCGACGACGCGCCCAACATACATCGCGCGCAGAAAGGAGAATCTTCAGGATTTGAGAAGATGCCGCTCAACGAGTATAAGTTGTCATTCTGGGTGAGAGCCATAGAGAAGGAGACGGCAGGTCCCAGGAATGGTGCTCTCTGGAGCTTTTGGTCGAGAAGTGGTGGATTGATGGTATGTTCGAACTTTATGTAAATTTCCATTGACATAAGGCTATTATTAGTCAGTAAATATTCTAATTAAATAATTCGATTTACTGACCGTCCGACCTCTCCTCGTCATTTAGTGGACCCTTGTAGTATACAGCCAATACCTAGCGAAGAACACGTCAAAGAACTTACACTTGTCGTAGCACCGCATTGCTAACGGCCAGCTCCAGCGTACGAATTATGAGTGCAAACTCCGTCTGAACTCGACAAACACATCTAAAATATGACTCGGAACACATTGACTAAAAAAAACTACATAACGTTCAAAAAAAATTTTGGATACAGATACAACAAAGAGACAAAAAAAATGAAAGAATAAATCATAATAGAACAACATGGATTATATCGTGGGACATGAAGATAATAAATAACCGTGCGCGTTCGTGCGACATCCATCGGCAGGTGCTAAAGCACAAACCGGTGGGAAAGGCTACAGGGAGTGCGAATATCGAGGGGTGTGTATGACGAGGTGGAGGAACAAGCGACGTGGGTTTTTCTTCTCGAAGTTTAATACGATCGAAAAGGATAAAAGGAGGTATGGTATTGAGCTGCCGGAACGGAGAAGCGACGAGGCGTGGTATATGTGTATTGAAGATCGGAAACTTGGGCGGTATTATGCCTAAGCGCATGTCGGGGATTAAATCTTGAGGGAAAGTCGAGCATGTTCCATCCGGTTCAACGTCTAGGGTGTAGTATGCGTAATGGTGTGCAAGGCGGAGATGTTCATCCAAATTATGATGTCGGCTCTACCTCTTTCCATGAAGGCCCACTGCCAGCCATCAAGTCCAGAAGGGCGTCGACGACAGCCTTTGAGTGACTGATGCTCAGGTCATGACCTGCACCCTCGATCATAACCTGTTTTCGTCTTGCCTTAGGTGGCAGAAGGGTGGCGATCTCCGAAGCATATTTTGGTAGCACTGTCGTGTCTTTCGTACCCTGTGCGCATGATAACAATCAGAAATATTCCAATGAATCACACGAGCACGTACATGTAAAATTAACACCCTCTTCCCCGCAAACGATGGTGATTCAAATGACGCGCGCTGTCCGCGAATCGGACCATCCCTCAGAGATGACGACAGAGCATTGTTGTAACCTGGTAGATGGGCCGATTGCAGACGGACAATCTGCAACACGAGTGGAGTCAGTCGCTTATCGCACACCGATACGGGCGGAAACATACCTCGAGGATGGAACTGTTACCCTTATCCTCAGCAGCGTTCTTCGTCGCCGTTTGGTTTGTGAGCCGTTGGAGGTACGCCTGTGGGAAGAGGTCAGCCCAAATTTAGGCCTAATGATCCATAATTATGTGCGCACCTGAACAGGCTTCGTTGCGGCAAGCGTCTGGACTAGCGGGGAAGACATAAATTTAGCTGTTCGGGAAATGTCACTGGACTGTGTATCGTGCCACTTGATCAGTTGTGGAACATTCAACGGCAGGAAAGCACCCACGTCCATGAGCCCTGCGCAGGCGAGAAGACCGACCCCCTCGTCGACAAGGTGGGGAAACTGAGCCGTAAATGAGGCTGCTATGGCACCGCCCTACGAGATTATTGAACAGATGTCCAAAGTAACTCTAGATGAAATATCGTACCATAGAGACCCCAACAATGTTCGCTTTATCCCACTTCAAGTACTGCATCAGAAACGCCAGCTGTGTGGTATAGAGATTGGTAGTATAGGGTGTCGTCGGTGCATCCGAATAGCCTCTTCCATACAAATCTGCGAAAATGTAAATCCGTAGTCTGCATCTAGCGAAGTGCGCCCACCATAAAGTAAAACGCGATAACCACGCGCTGCGAGACTGGGGGCAACATCCTTCCAAATGATAGCAGGTATCGAGAGCCCGTGGATGAGGACCACCTGAACAACGACATCAGATACCAGTCTCTTGAATTGATCTCGCCATCATACCTTCTTTCCCTTCTCTGGCCCTAAAAGCCAATACCGAACCTGCACCTCAAGGTGAGCATTCCCCCAGCATCCCGACCAGCCCGCGCACCTTCCCATTCGGAAACGAAGCATATCCTCCTCCTGGATAAAAGTCTTCCGGGTATATCGACCAAGATTTCGATTGAGGTGGCATGCTCGCCAATGATGGATGAACGAAGACCGGGGGTGGCGGGCTGGGGAAAATGGCCATGAAGTATGTTGTGAGAAGCAATGGCGGCAGAATGAGCAGAGAAAGAGTCAGACATTGGTATGGACTGGTGCCGACCATGATGAATGGCGAACAGGAGCAAGAGTAATATTTGAATTTTGGACTCCAAGATATTATGACACGTGCCTCGTGTTTAAATGAGCTCGGCATGTCGGCACCCTAAATTAGAGAACGCTTTCTAAAGTGAAATGACTATAAACGGCGCCCAAAGCAACTTTTAGCGCTGTGTATCTTCCTGTAAACCCATCGACACGCGTAAAAAGAAAAAAGATTAGAAATGTGCGAAATGCAATGTCAAAAATTAGTACAAGTACCAAACAAGTACATTCTTTCACTTTCAGGCTTAGAAACAGGATGAATTTTATTGGAATATTTAGTAGATGTGCAACCCTTCACGAACTTTCCTACTAACATATCCGAACCTTGCTCACCGATGGATCATGATCACTCACCCGCGCCGACAGCTTCGCGGACCAATTATTGACATGTACATGCTCGACCTGCGCTCCCCGGCTTGCAATTGCGCGCGACACGAAAACATGGTCGAGCTGCTCCGAATTCTGGTCGAAGACATACGTATAACGCTCGACGACAGGGATACCCGCGACTTCATCAATGTCCTGGAGGAAGGGAGCGATAGGCGCCAACACCGAGCGCGTTTCCACAAACTCATTAAAATCCCCAGATAGGATGATGTTAGCGGCTGGGTTGAGGTCGAGGAGGGATTTAACGAAAGTCTTAATAATGAGACCACAATTAGCCATGAACGTAAGCGGGACTGAATTTGGAATACATACAGCGACAGTCGCAACTTGCCCTGTGCGCTTTTCGACAGGTAAATTCACCGGCGGACGGGCATTACCTTGCGTCGAGGTACTTCCGCCTTTTGACTCGAAATGGACATTGATAGTGAAGAAATCTTTCCCCGACGGCGTCTCCCAATGTGCAACGAGGGGCTTGCGGCTTACGTTCCAGACGTCATTGCTAGGGTCAACGAGTCCGGGATTGAAGCTTGTGAAGAAAGAGATTTGAAAGGTGTTTGATCAGGAATGGGACACATGACATACTTCAGGTGAGGCTTCATAGATGGCGTAGCACTCGCATTAACAGCGTCGAGCGACCCACCAGCGGGGGAGCCACCGAACAACTTCAGTCTCTCCGGCCTATATCTATACAATGCAAATCAATATCCTCCAACTCCAGGGATCCAAAGGGAACACCATACAAGTACGCGTTTCTAATATTTCCTCCAGGAGCACCCCCATTCTGGTTATTGACCGGATTGATGGAGGTGAATTGGTACGTGACGTTGCTAACCTTCGCAATCGCATTGACGAGGTTGGTCAGAGTGACGTTGGCGTCGACGACGCCGTTGTCTGTGGCGCCATTGTTGTCTTGAATTTCTTGCACAAATACCAGATCCGGGTTGTTGAGGAAGGAGGCGATGTGGGTGGCAACAGCGGGGAGGTGGGCAACGGTCGGTGAGAGGTTCTCGACCTGTGCCAGAATCTTAGTATTGCTGGAATTATGACAAGGGATTGAAGTCGTACATTGTAATCACCGAATGTGAGTGAGCACTCGTCCAAGAGGTTAGGTACGATCTTCGAAGGAGGCACGATTGGGTCGGGCACTGATATGACTGTCGGTGCAGTGTTGGGAAGCACGTAGTAGAATCCAAATCTATAACAACCCACAAAAGTCAAAACTCGCTCAAGTCATCTCCAAAAGAATACGCACTGGTATTGAACAACGCCCGTAATATCGCTGAAAGCAGTCCCAACAGCAGTCGCCGGGTTTTTGGTACCATCTAAGGGAGCACCAATAATAATCGTCTCGGGATTCCCGTCTGGAATGCCATCTGGGCCTTTACAATTGACAGTCGTGTTAGTATCCACCCACCAACGTTGGTCCTAGATGTCGAGATGCGCTACTCACCGAATGTCATCGTGAGACCCCCACGGCTATTCTTTCCTGTCGTGTTCCAATCGCCATACACCCAAATCTCCCCAAAGTTATTGGGGAACGCGGTACCCACGGGCTTGGGGATCATCACCAGCTGCCCTTCGAGGCTCGACCAAAAATCCATGCCATATAAGTCCGGCTCCAAGGGTGGGTTGATGGTGTCGATCTGGCTGCTATTGTTAGGGACCGAGAGGAAGCCATCCGGACCGACGTCGAGGGCGCTGAATAGCTGCGTCGGTGGGCTGCGGTCTTTGCCCAGAATGATGGGGGTGACGGTGTTGTTGGTGGATAGGACGACGATATTGGTCGGCGATCCCAACTCGGTTTCGGTGAGGTCATTGGGGGCCGTGCTGGATCGGAATTCCTGCACTTTGGCGGTCAGTGAGATGAGATCTCCGACGGCGACCGATTTCAACACGTTTGTCGAGGTCGAGAAGACAAAAAGGCCATTGGATGCGCGAATGTCGCTGGATTTCTCGCCGACCAGATAGAATCCACTGGAGCCTTTCGCCGTCACTATCCCGGTCAGATTCGTCACCGTTTGTCCAACTAAGGGGCTCTGCCATGCAATCCCTTGAATTTCCGTAATCGACACCGCAGATACCACAGCCGCATATGCAGTCCACAACAGTAGAGAAGATAGTTTCGCCATCGTAGGCTCAAGATAGAGGAGTCGTCGACGGATAGCCTGCGAAGGGCCACATCCTCGAAGCCAGTGGTATAAGTAGGCTCCCAAGGAGCTAGGCGGTGTCATTACACTAAGAACGTTCGCGTCGCGACCACATGCTGCTGTCTGAAGTGCTCTCTAATCTAGGCATCCATTTTCGAGTTGGTAGCAAGTGTGGGGAGGTTTTTCCCCCCGACCGCATGATGGGAGGGCTAAAATAAGAAAAGCTCGTGGGTTTAGCCTGTCTGTGTCGTACCTTTACAGCGCTAATCCTAAAGATAGGCGTGGTGGGCACTGCGGTGACTTGAATCCCGAATGAAGTCGGCGTTAGAGGTTGGAATGATGTCGATGATGGGTGAAGGATGCAAAGCAGGATCGGGCACCGCCACAACGCTTCGAAATTATGCACGTGGGTCCTTTCTACTTAGGAAGAAAAACTGTTTTTAAAAGAAAGAGCGCGTATAGAATAATTAAATTAGGTCCGGCCATTCAAAAAGCTGCAGGCGCCATACCGCTGCGAAAGCATGCATTCTTCTTTTCACGGCGAAGAGTGGGAAACCAAACGGAAGGTAAGTAGGTGGAAAACAGGCTTTCAATCCACTTAGACTGACGGACAAAATGTATCTTCCAAGCCAAGTCTGACACGATGACAAGCCAATGACCATAAAAGCGACATAAATTCCCCCCTTCCCTTCCCCTCCCCAAACTATCACATTCTGAGGAAATCACTGATTCAGTTGAAGGACGTTCATGATTATTAGTGCTTCTTCCCCTTTCTCCCCTTGACCTGGAAGTGATCGTTGTGCCCAGGACCTGGCTGCCTCGACTGGTCATGAGAAATCACACCACGGAATGTCTGGTGGCCTTTCTTAGTCTTCTGAGTGATGACCCGAGCCGGGCTGGGAGTGGCAGGGTTGTGCTTGTTCGGGAGGGGGAACTCTCTGCCTGGAGGATAGCGTGCGTCTCCGGGGACAACCTTCATACCTTTCAACGGCCTAGCTCCTCCGTTTGCCTTGGGAGCTGCGTGAGGATAGTTATTGAATTCCTGAGCGGGTTCTTTTGATATTAAAGAATATTTTGAACTTTAGGATCTGAACTCACTTTCAAAGATGATTTCTTCTGTTGGGTCTTGCTGAGGCCTTTCTTGCGATGCGCCTCCTTATGACTGTCATACTCGGCTTTCCTTACATCTTTACCAGTATACGTATCGGAAAATTTCAAAGTCAGCAAACAGGGCATACTTAAAATATAAAGAGTTCAAATAACCTACGTGCAGGCTTTCCGAGATTGCTAGGCGTTGCAGGCACACCTGGGATGTGGAACGTCTCATGCCGGTGAGGTAAATTCGTTGTGGACTTGTACGCCTTGCCAGCACGCCGGACATTAGCCTTCTTTGCAGCCTTTGCAGCCGCTTTCACAGGGGCTTCTGCGGCGATCCGCGCCTTCCTAGCATTGGAAGATCTAGGCTCCCGCTTGAAAAGAACAGCATCAGAGAGGTCGTCAACGATTGGTTCGCGGCTTTCGATATCGCGGGATGCGAGAGACCCATCTGCTGGAACGACTAGCCCCGCAGCGAAAGTCCCGAGGAAGGCGACAGAAAGGAGAGGAGGATATTGAAGCGCATTTTGCAAATCGCCGCATACTTTGCTAATGGAATCAGTATTTAAATGGGCCCCACCATGCAGGGTCTGACTGGCTGGCGGAAAGAAGGATACGCCATATTTGCGCCATGCGCACTACAATGCATGGGGGACAGATCTGCTGTAACGAGATACGCGAAATCGAGTCTTGAACTATTTAACGATATCGAACTCTAATATTACACCTCGCATTTAGAAATCCCAGGAGACAGTTACCTCTGCGCTGATCAAGCTTTTTTAATCCCGGTCCATTTATTTATTATTGACAACCTTCATTTTGACGCTGGTATTACTGAGTTGTCAAGAGATTGATAACATCTCTTTTACCATCTGACTCTGCAGTTATGAATGAGTCGAAGTGATATTTAGACCACCGAAAAGCCTCGCTACTGTAAAGAAAGTCTTATCACTTCTTCAGCGTGCGCGTGATGGCTTGGCTTGTACCTGGGCGCTTATTTTCTATATAAAGATTCTATCGAGTCCTGGTCCGAAGCGTTTGAATTTGAAGTCTAATATCAAGTAGATTGCAGCCACGACGCAGGCATTGCAAATATGTATATATGAACTACGCTGCTAAGAGCAAACTATGAATCAGTTCTGCTTCTTTTGCTTCTTCCTCTTGATCGGGACGCGAAAGTGGTCATTGTATCCTTTACTGCCTGGCCCCCTGGACTGGTCATGAGAGACAACACCCTGGAACCTGTCGCCGTTCTTGGTCTTCTGGATGATGACGCGAGCCGGACCCGGTGTGCTCGGATTGTGGTAGTTCGGAAGGGGCCACTCGCGTCCCGGAGGATAGTTTGGGTTTTTTGCGTCGACTTTCATATGGTCTATTGGTTTAAGCGTCCCAGGATGCCCGGTGGGGTCTACGTGAGGCTTGTTATTGAAGCCCTGTTGAGGCGCATTAAAAGAATCTTTAACATTTCAGAACCTAAACTCACCTTCAAAGGCGACTTCTTCTGCTGAGTCTTGCTGAGTGGCTTGATACGATCCTCTTCCTTGTGGCTATCATATACCGCTTTCCGGACATCTTTACCGGTGTAAGTGTCTACAAAATTTAAAGAATTCAGCATACGGATAGTTGAAGTCTAAGGTCTTGCGGTACAAAAAACCTACAGTCGGGCTTCCCAATGGTAGCCGAACCTGGGATGTGGTATGTACTATGTCGGTGAGGCAGATCCTTGGTGGCCTCGTATGCCTTGCGCGCACGCTCGGAAGCAGCTTTCCTATCAGCCTTTTCCGCTGCTTTCACTGGCGCTTGCACGGCAATGCGGTTCTTCTTAGCAGTGGAGGATCTAGGCTCCCGTTTGAAGATCATGTCATCGGAGACATCATCTACGACTCCCTCACGGGTTTCGAGATCGCGGGAGACCAGAGAACCATCGGTTGGGACGACTAGCCCAGCGGCGAAGGTCGCGAGGAAGGTGATAGACAGAAGGAGATTGAAACGCATTTCTCAAGGCGGTGGAGCAGACGATTCTGGTGAGGATGTTAGTGTTTAAATGAACTGAAGACATATGAATAAGCATTCAGGGACTGACTTCTGATATGATTTGTTGAACATATTTCGGGCACAAGGTGGACGTCGTGGAGCATGACAATTGCGAGTCAACATCTGGCAGGCGGCGAGAAGGATACGCCATATGGCGCCACTCACACCACGAAATGTGGGGGAAGGATTTGCACTAAGAGACAAATCAGCAATGAATTCTAATATGAAAGCCTCGAGACTCGCCTCCACCAAGTTCGCGAGCAAAACTTGGAATGCACTACTAAATTATGTAAGCGCTCAAATTTCAAATTTGAGTACGTACCACAAGGGAAGTCGGACGCTTTCCGAAATCAACGGACATATCTTCGAAAGAGAGATATTATATCCAGGATGGTATAGAAATATGTATGTAGGATCTATGTAGTACATGTGAAAACGAAAGTCAACAAAATCATAAGGAGATAACCGTCCGAAAGAGAGAGAGAGGTAAGAATCACACAGCTTCGCCATTCTTGTGACATACAGGGCACCCATGATTTATCCGTGCCTTGAGCATAGATTCGCTATAAACGTTAATTCATTAGAATAGGGCAATAAAAATGAAGGATTAAATGTAACGTACAACGCAACGCTTCCACTGATCCCCTTAGATGCATTCCCATCGAAAGGGGAGAACGATGCTTGCGGCGTTAGCAGCGCTAGATTTTCAGCGCCGCTTACACATGAGGCATGCACGACATGGCGACATAGGAAAAGGAGAGTGAGCGACTGTGGGGAATCTCGCAAGACCCGCGAGCAAAACTTGCAACGAGAGGTAGCTAGTAACTTGCATAAGATTAAGGATTCTAATTACAAGATAAATGGGCTTACGAGAGAGGAAGAAACCGCTGGATTGATTCCGCTGGAGTTTCCGCGAGAGGTCTGAGCTATCGCCATTCAGAATCGTCTGACATCCTTCCAATAGCGATATTTGGAGATGGAAGTCTTGCAGGATCTTGATCAAAGCTTCTTTGAGACCAGGAATTTCGAGCCCGTTCTTGATTCGCCTGATGAGGCGTATAGGACTGATCTCAACGCCAATATTTTCCAAAAGACCTCGGATGAAAGCTGGCGCCGACAGGTATGCTATCAGGAACATCCTCAATATAGAGCAAAATTCACTGACCAGGCCTGGTTTCAGAATACTTCAACAAGTCCTCCCATAAATCATCGTCGCTTTGCTCCTTCGCAAAATCAATGGCTCGATGAACATCGCCTAGACGTTCGATAATGAGCGTCAATGCTTTCTTGTTATTTCCCATGCGACCAAGTAAGAAAACCATCTCAGGCACTAGATCACGGTCTTGACATTCTTTGTATGCCTAGCAAAAATTTAAAATAGAGTCGACACGAAAAACAGAATGGACACACAATCTCCAGGTTATATGAGCTGCTTGCGCGTAGGAAGTCGATCAGACGAGACGTTGCGTATTCCGCATACATCTTGACCTGTATATCGGCGAACTCGGTCACAAGCTGGGAATCCTTGTGAACAAGTGCATCGAGATAGAGGAAAAGATAGTATGGTTGTTTTTGGAGTTGTTGTACAACTCGGGGGATCTGTTATGGTAAGGTAAAAATGTGACTGACTAAGCATGTTGAGAAAAAAATAACCTACCGGAATGGAGTGTATATTATCAACCAACAGTTTGATCGCCTCACTCTCTACTTCGTCTCCCGGATTATTCGATGCTTTTCGTTTCTCCATCAGCTCGTGGTCAAATTCTACAAGCAAAAGAACTTGATCTTGAACGTCGGTAAAAAGGTTATTCTCGCGTATCAGGTCGAAGACATTAGCGCGTCGCAGACGAAGGTAGTATGGCAAGGCTTTGCCTGGTTGACGATTAGCGGTGTACCTAACGGAAAACGAGCATCAGTATGACAACCTCAATAAAAGTACACAGAACTTACAGTTCGGCAAGACATTCCATCAAAATAACGGATGGATTACTGCTACCGCTGCTTGAGGATATCGTAGACGACGTAGAAGCGACCTTGTCCAGTTCTGCACGCACAGCCACAATAACAGCTGCAATGTCGTAGATCTCGCGAGGCCACTCTTTGATGGTATGTAGGAAAGCCTGAGGGGTATATAGTTAGGAGACATGAATTCAAAGAATAACAAGAGCGTACCTCTCGATCGTGAGTCAGGAAATGAGCCAACACCATTTCATAGACAACATGATCAAGGCGCGGTTTATCGGTAGGGACATACGGAATGATGCACTGGAAAAATCCATTAGATTCTCAGGATGCAGACAAAAGCTTTGAAATTCACCTGCAACTGTCTTTTCTGTGCAAAGGCAAATATCCAATTTTCCCAACGTTTAGAGTCGTGTGCGCAAACGTTAGGGCATAATTGGGCTGCCTTCACAAAATCACCTAAGAACATACGAGAGCTCAAGCTCTGCGTAGACGTAAGTGAACATAGGACGTACCTTCTTGCACGAGATGCTCAATAAACATTTGACCAATTTCTTGTGCAGTCAGATGCGTTGTTTGTTCCTTATCCTCTCCTGAGGCTATTGTGGATTTGTAGCCTGTGACTGCCTCCTCTGCTTCGATCCTCTCGACAACCGCCAACGCTTCTTCATACCGTCGTCGCTCGACCAGCCACGCGACGTGGTCTCTCCTATCCCGAGGCAAGACGCGCACCAGATCCCGTGGACTCATGACAATGTAACTCCTATCCGTATCCAGCGCCAGAGGGTCGTCCGAATTCGACACTTCAACGACAGTATAGTCATTGCAACCCCAACGCTGATAGTCAGTGATGGTCAGAGCATCGGCCGCAAGCTCTTCGCCAGCACGAGAAATTATTCGCATCTCCGGTCTTTCGGCTAACTTTCGCGCTTGCCGTCGGCGGTCGTCCGTCATCTCGTCGGTATCATCGAATGTTTCTGGAGGGGTATATGCGACTATGAGGAATGCCGTGAGTGTCTGGGTTTGTTGTTGCTTAGGGATTTCGGGTTTCAGCGAGGGAGGTAATGGGTTGTGCAATAGCGTTGAAGGGAGTACAGGTGTGGGATGAGGAACTACTCCAGCCACCATGCAATCCAGTTGGAACACCGCGGTGATTTCGACCACCAGAGGTGGCGCTTTGGCAGCCGCTGGATCGCTTGACCGTGGTCGGGTGCGTATGCGGGCCACTTTGATGAAATTCGCCCATGCAACGAGGAGGGTGGAATCATCTTGCCAATGTAGCGTGCATTTGAATAGATCCGGGCGAGGGCTTCCTTTGGGTCGATCAATATAGGCTATACACATCTGCGAGGATGTATCGTATATTTTGACGCCCTGTATAGAAATCAGTAGCAGTCACAAAGAACATGTTCTGCATGCGTACCGTGTCATTGGCCCAAGCAATAAGCTGCCCTCTCCACCTAACCTGCCAAATGGGGCCTTCGCCGGAATGTATTGTAGTTTCCTTGTGTCCCAGCCATCCCTTCTCCCTCATGACCAGAGCACCAGACAACCCTCCACAGACGAAGGCTCTCGAGCCTTTCTTCGCAAAGTTTGGTTCCATTGCGACGGTTCGCATTGGTCTCTTCATATCGAAAGAATAGTTCTCAGGTGTCGACAATGAGTGAACAACGACCTGTCCTAAGCAACAGAGAACGTAAGACTGGGATCCCAATAGACGGAAGCAACCCCACCGTCTATTGACGCGGTCGCGACGAAGTCCGCGGTTGCATCGAGGGATATATCGACAACGGAGGCAAGATGGGGTTTGTACGACTTGATGCGCTTCCCTGTTAGGTCAAGGATATGAATAATACCGGCATGCGTTCCAAGTGCCTGTATTGGTTATGTGGTGAGAGGTATGCCACAGACAGCAAGGGCAAAACAATATACCATGAGTTTATTTGAAACCGCGAGTGCAGATGCGGAATCCTTCTTGAATAGATCAGGTATTGCCCCTGTTATTCGTTCATACTTCAGAGAAGGTTCTTCATCATCTTCCTCTTCGTCCTCGTCCTCGTCCTCCCCATCTGACCTATATGACCCAACAGAGTCTTCTTCGGCCCCATCCTCATCCTTGTCTGTCTCACTGCCCTCGTGTTTTCCTTCCGTTTCTTGCTCGCTTTTGGGAGAAGAAGGCTCTTCCGCCGTGTCGGAATCCACTGGAGTTGGAACAGTGGTGATCTGGTTGGGAGAACCTTGCGGTTTCTCGTCCTGGTCATCCCCCACGTTCCCTGTGCTTTCTACTGGCAACGTGCCGGTGGAGCTTGTGGTTGGAGATGTCCCCATGCTGGCATTGAGATTTTTAGGGGTTCAGACCTGCCGGTACTAGCGCGCTCCTGGCACTGTGACGCGAAAGAGAGATCCGACAGAGAAACTGGAGAGAAAGACCGGAGCTACGAGTGTATAGTTAAGGGATCAGTGTGCTATGAACGCTTGTTACAGAACTGATCGTGGGAATATTACAGCATGTACCTTGACGTCGCCTTGAATCTTGCTGGAGACCACTTAACAAGCACCATATACCCTACATTTTCTGGCCTATTGATTCCTTAATGTCGATGGCGAAATCTCAAGACAGTTTCACTTTCACAGTGGGCAAGCTAGGTGCGCGTTGTGTTGTATTGGCCATGCAATAACACTAACGGATCATAGACGCAGGAATGGCGGTAAGGACTGCGCATAGTACATCTGCGCTGTTTTGGGCTGCTATTTTGCCTGGAAGCAGTATATGAGGACAAGTGCTGCAGTTGTTTTCGAAAGGAACTTCTTATTCAGAAAGGCTGTAAGAAACTGCTGCGACACTTGTTTCCTATATGTTGTCTCCATAAGAAACAGCCATGCTCCGACAATGATTTTCAGAAACTGACTTTTTGTCGTCTAGATCTTGCTCGGAGAGCGCGCCCACCTGATCGAATTTCCATCCATTCTTCTGCCACCAGGAGCGACGACGGGTTCCATCGTCAACATTGCAGTGCACCAGAATCACGCAGAGGAACAGAGACGCGAGCAGGAGTTTTGGTCTCTGCAAGAGGATATTTTAAACGAATTTGGGAAAAAATCGCCCGAGGCACCGAAGCTATCTGTACGCTCTACGTCTCTCTCAATTTACGCGTCTGACGTTCAGTAGGTGCGCAACATCACCCAAACCTCCGTCACCCTTGAATGGCCTCCTCTCAATCTCGCATCGGCCAAGCTACGCTCTCTCGACATCTACAGGAATGGCGAACGGCTCTCAGCTGTTCCCTTACCACTCACAAATACCTCTACAAAACACTCTGGCATGGAGATCAACACCGAATACTCGTTCCAGCTGATCCTGCGCACCACCGCTGGCACTTTCCCCTCCAACATTCTCCGCGTCCGTACACATACCATGGCCGACACCTCAGGTATCTCAGTCTGCTTCGGGAACGTACAGGACCCAGTCTTGCTCGAAAACGCGAAGCTCGCCTTGCGCGAGATGGGTGCGAAGTGGAGCGACAAGATCCAAATTGACACGTCCCATTTCGTGTGCACGACGCCAGCAGCGACAACATCGACCCCTAACGGCGGCACCACGGCGGCCCCTGGCGTGACCTATCAACGCGCTTTACAGCTCAGTATACCTGTTGTCCAGCCTCATTGGATCTTGGCATGCCATTCCGAGAAGAGGATGGTGCCTATCGCGTCGTTCTACCTCGGTGCAAGTTCGGTCACGCCTGCCTCGGCGAGCTTCAGCAATAGACCCCAGTCCATGTCTCAGGCGGCGCTACCTTATTCCCCTACGAGCCCACCACCCAATCAAGCGAGCAGGGTGCGGCAGTCTATGCCTCCTCCGTCCAGGGCAACTGGGACACCACCCAGCAGCGCCTTCGTCAACCAGCCGCCTTCTGCCGGCGTGAGGCAACCTCAAGCCACTGTCGAAGAGCGCGACGAGACCGACGGGGACACCCAGTCTGTGCAGCTCGAAAGGACCACAACCTTGACTTCGGAGAAGCGAAAGAGTCGTAATGGATCAATGAACCGCGAATTCAAGTTCCCCCCCACATCTCCCGTGACTCCATCGAGCGTTTTGACGGAAAGTGCCAAGAAGTCGACATCGCCTCCCGACGAAGTTTTGAAAGAAGAGCAAAGACAAGCATCAGTGATCACGCCGTCGAGCATTGAGGTTCCGCCGCCACCGCCCATGGAGAAAGAACAGTCGTTGAGCCAAGTATCGTTGAACGATTCAGTCGATGATGACGTAGGCGATACGGTGGACATTCCCTTGAATTAGACTGTCCGTCAAGAAGTATAAGTAATCCCACCTCGTGATGTTCGTTCATTTCTTTCCGGTTGCCCTCCAGCTTTGGCTGTTATCTCGTATAATTCTGCTGTTCTTTGGTTTGGGATTATCGGACCTATATTTAATAGATGGTTTGTACAACACCATTGGAGAATTTTTCAGTGAGAGGATCATCTTCTGAATTCCATGGATGTCCGTTCCTCCGACATCGGGGCGATAGTCTAATACAGGCTCCTCTCCGTACGATTTGGTCTCTTGTGCTACTCGTATTTTTAGGTGTCCCATACATAGCCAAGACCGATCCTCTGTATTGAAACGTAACCATCCCTGTTAGATTACAGCGTACTCCACGGATCCCTGGTGATGACAGGTTCATGTGCGACAATGATATGTAGTTGTGCAGAGCAATGGTGTTGAACTTGGTGCTTGCCGAGCTCTGAATCAAGCATCGAAAAGAAGAAAAACAAGGAAACTGTAGGTCTCAGGCTAAATATCTGAAGGTCCAATGCACATTTGAGCCATGGAACTTGAAGTGACCCGACGAGCCAAGTAAGACGCATCCGGCGCTCAGCGCTCAGGGAGCTCGGATACTTCAACTCTTTACGGAATCAAAGTCTCAAAATACGTACATTGACATAGAAACTTCCCCTCAACCACGGATTGAGGCAATGCAATTACGACCACTTCGGAGCATGCGACGCCATGTCGAAACATCAGCGCAAGCCGAATTGATAGATGTTCATGGCAAAATCATCGACAACCATGCAAAAATAAATTCACGGGAGCCGCTAGCGCTATAAAAGCCAGACGGCAAGAAGCTCCCATCTCCGTCAAAGCTGGTCTTTCCCCCACATCTTGTAGCGTAAGTGACTTCCAGTCCTATGTCCTCACGAGCGCTAACCATGCAATGCTCCTCGAAATGTAGCTGGTGCTCGACGAACATCTAAAACTCATATCATAGGTCAGTCCCACTGCCCAGAAGCTTTCAATCGATCTAGTTGCTCACCTTGCATGCATGATTCAGCAAACTAAACCAACATGCGCTTCAACATTATTTTATCTGTCACTTTCCTCGCGACCTTCGCAGCGGGGTTAGTCGTTCCTACCAATGATCGCCTCGTTTCTCGCGATCTCGAAGTTCGCGAAGGCGCCGACGTCTCCGATGCCATGGTCTTCAAACGGGAGCCTAGGTCCTCCAACGCGAAGAAGGCGCGCATTGCCGCTGCAGCACCCGCGAAAGCGGCGGCAAAGGCTGCAAAGAAAGAGAGTTTCGCGAAGGCCGCGAAGGCACACAGGGCCACCACCAACTTGCCTAGCAGGAACGCCAAGTTCCATATCCCAGGTTCTGCTGCGAACGGGAAGCCTCCTCGTGAGTTTTTTTTTTTCAATGGAAGGTATCTGCCCAAATGCTGATTTTTGGGCCATTTCCAGACAGCTATACTGGCAAGCAAGTTCGTAAGGCAGTGTTCGACAGTCATGTGGAAGCGCACCGTATCAAAGGCCTTAGCAAGACTCAGCAGAAGAAATCGCCCCTGAAGGTGAGCTTGAATTCCTAAAAATATCAAAGGTTGTCTGTTAATTTGAATGTGCTTCAATAGAGTTTCGGCAACAGGCTCCATGAAGTTCCCAAGGCACACGGAGGAGGAGCCAGGCCGTTGAACAACATGAGAGTCGACCACAGCAGCACACACCGCGGTAATGGGCTAGGCAGAGAGTTCCCTCTCCCCAACCACCACAACCCCGCTACCCCTGGTCCAGCTCGTGTCATCACCCAGCAGACAAAGGGGGGCCACTTCACATTCAAAGGTGTCATATCTCATGACCAGTCGAGGACGCCAGGTCCTGGACACAATGACCACTTCCGGGTCAAGGCGCACAAGTAAATTCAGGAATACCGTTCAGCGGATTTTTGTTCCTACTGTAGTGTAGCTTAGTCTTTACAATGACTATGATATGATGTTGAGATTGGAAAGATGTGCAAATCGAGAACAAGATTTGCTTACCCCAATTCATGTCCGTCAAAGATAAGGCAGCCTGTTAAAAAGTACGAGGTTACAGAACACAAAAACATTAAACAAATAAAATACAGATTACACCCAACCCCGACCAGCGCCTCGTCCTCCACCGTGCCCGCGCTCCTTCTCGATCACAAACATCGCATCTCGCATGGTAATAGGGGTCCTCGTGTCATCTTCAGCGGCACTATCCTTGGTCGTTGCCGATGCGGATTTTTTCGTCGGGACGTATGGCCGTGCCCACGAGCTGGCGGCTGAGGCAGCGGCGGCAGCAGCTCCTGCAGGAGCAGGCGAGCCAGCTGCCGGCATCGGCGTGCTTACCGCTGCTGCTGCTGGCTTGGGCTTGGGCGGAGGCGTTGACGCATTCGCGGCTGTCATCCACGAGTACTTTCCACCCAAGCCTGCCGCCTGCGTTGCGACCGCATTCGACATCTTCTTGCGGACATCCTCCGACATGTTTCTGGCCGTCACACCAGGACCATCCTTCTTGCGCTTCTTCTTCGCCGTGCCCTCCGCCTCTTCGCTTGCATCCTGCACCTGCGCTGCTGCTAGCCCATTGGCTTGTGCAGCGAGGGCTGCAGTGTGCGCCGCAGTCATTTCAGCGCGTTCTTTACGTTCTTTTCGAATGCGCATCTCCTCTTCGCGCTCAATCTTCTCCAGTGCAGCAAGCTGCTTCGCGACGTCTGACCGGACGACTATACTCCACATTGGCGAGCCATCTTCCGCATATAATGATGCAGGGCGGTCGAATTGGGTGTCTGTGCGGTGTTGCGCCGCTGTGATCATCGCGGTGATGAGATCCTGCAATCGGGCACGTAGAGCGAGCGCTAGATAGTTGATTGATTCCTCCGGAATACGCGTGATTTTGTGCTGTGCACCGATGGTGCGCATGGTCGTTCCGAGAATACGGGTGTCAAATGCAGGTTTTGGAGGTTGTTTTCGCGTGCGGTCTTCGTATGAACGGTATGATTGGTGACTATCATGAGTGCGTTGTAGAGACTCTTCCTCGGCCTAAAGAAATCAGAACACCGGAATTGATAAAGATATGAGGAGAACTCACTCGTAAATCCACTCCCGCACTTCCCAGAGCATCATTAAGTGTAGCGATATCAGCCGTATCCATGCCACTACTGCTGTTGGCAGCCGCCGTGGTTGCAGCAGTTGGCGCTGTATTAAGACTATAAGTACTTGTTTGGTACTGAGCCGCTGGTTGTCTCGTCAAGGGCTGCGTTTGTGCTTGAGTTTGCTGCTGCTGTGATTGTTGTTGCGTTTGGGCAGGTTGGGGTGCGTATTGATAGTGCGCAGCATATGCCGCCTGAGGGTAGTGAGATGCATAAGTTTGATAGTAAGGAGGTGCCCTAAATGTCAACAAAGACATATTCAACAAAGACACTTCGCCTTGAAGAGGACGATGTGTTTACGTGGGATGTTGTGCTGACTGCTGCTGAAGCGCTGGGTCGATGGCCATCGCTGTTATTGAAGGTTAGCTTTCTTGAACATCTTTCGGTATATAATACGCACGCGTTGAGGCCCATTGTGTCGTGTAGGTCTGCGCTTGAGGTTGTTGCGCTGGCTGGGTCGGTGTTGGCGTGCTGGAATCCTCCGCCTTCATCGCGGCTTTATGTTCGTTCTTGTCGCAAATTACTGCAAGAAGGCGCGTAGATTCAAAGTTTTGCAGTCCTCCGTGTCTCTTGTTCGTATATGAGCAGAAAAAGATACAGAAAAATGAGGAGGAAGTAGTGGTTGGGAGGAAAATGGCGCTGGGCATTAGCAAGGGATCCCTGATGAGTAACCGTTACGTAAGCTGACGATACGTTCAGACCTCGGTTCCGGGTTCAACGAGCAGTGATCACTTCATCCACTGACATCTATTTGAATCAAGCTAGCGAGCGGTTGAATTGATATGGTATGTCCAAAGCCTTTGAGTCGATAACAAATCTCACTTTTGGAACAGGTGGTATGCCAATTTTTCCTGCGAGGAAACTGCCGCTTTGGAGATAGTTGCAGGAATGAGCATCCAGCTGGGGGACAACAGTCAGGGTTTGGAAGTGAGTGGCATAAAGCCTATGCGAACGATTTATTCACGAGTTTAACACCAACAGGTTCATCTTGGACGCGTCCAAGTGGCGCTGCCACTAGCTCAACATCTAATACATCTTTCACGTACGTTGACATACAATACACTCATGACTGAACCACTCATTCGCAAGATCAGCCCTGCAATGATTGCAAGCGACCTCTCAATATCGTCCGATAAGCCGAGCTGGCCTCTATCTTCATATGCCCCAGCTAAATACGAAGCACTCTTACTTGCGGGACTCGACGAATCTCCGGAGGAGCTACGAACTAAATATATCGCCGCCATGAAAGCAGGGAATTTGAACGAATACGTGAGTCATTTTATCGATCTATATGATTTTTGATTTTATCATATCATTAGTTGCGATATGAATCGAATAAAATTGCGACTGCAGAGCAACTTTTCGCAGTATGTGCCACTGATGCGTTATTCGCATTGCCCGTCGTATCTGCTAACTTTTAACATCAAAGAATGCGCGAGAAAACTCTACTCAAGCTTATGAACAGGCATTAAAGCAAATCGCCGACAAAGGAACGTCAACGACCAGCGCTTTCGGCCAGCCATCTGGATCCGTTTTCCCTTCAACATCCTCGGCATTTGGTAGCAATGCTAATGCTCCAGCCGCGTCGGCCTTTGGAAACGCATCTACGCCGTCAGCCTTCGGAACCACGCCCGCACCAGCAACTTCAGTATTTGGCAATTTAACTACTACCCCGGCGAAATCTGCCTTTGGAAGCACGGCGACTCCCTCAGCATTCGGACCTTCCACCCAAACCCCGTCTGCATTCGGGTCTACAACCACCCCAGCGACATCTGCTTTTAGCAATTTAACAACAACACCCTCCGCGTTTGGTTCTACCACACCTTCTTCGGCTTTTGGCAAGCCCGCGTTTGGCCAACCGGCATTTGGTCAGCCAGCGTTTGGGCAGACAGGATTCGGTACCACCCCCGCACCTGCAACAACAGGTGCTTTCGGTCAACCCATAAACACTGCTACTACCACACCAGCAGCACCAGCCTTCGGTCAACCAGCACAGGCAGCGACTACATCCGCGTTTGGACAACCTGCGTTCGGCCAGCCTTCTTTCGGGCAGACAAGCCAACCAACCTCCTCCATAATCAAACCCGCCTCGGGAGCCTTTAGCGCCTTTGCCGGTAGCGGTGCTACTCCCTTTGGCAGCACAGCGACCACCACCCCGGCGACTGCTCCAAGTGCGGGGGGAGGTTTCTCCGCATTTGCTGGTACCCCAACTGCCTTTGGGTCGACCGCAGCGACGCCGCCAGCCGCGTCCGGTTCGGTCTTTGGGCAACCCTCGTTTGGGCAGCCAGCCGGCGGCGCTACTACTGGCAGTGGTGCGGCGCCTATTACTGACTCCTCGGTATTCGGCACGCCCACGCAGCCAAGCGGGGGGTCGGTATTCGGTGCACCATCTGTTTTCGGGGCCCTCACACAGCAACAGCAAGGGACCCCCACGTCGGTGTTTGGCGGAGGTTCTCCCTCGGTGTTTGGCTCCACTACCACCACGCAAACCCCCGGAGGTGCGTTTTCCCAGATACAAACACAGGCGCAGCCTACGTCTGTCTTTGGTGGTGGCGGATTTGGCTCCCCTGCGCCTGCCCAACCTGCGCTATCGGTGTTTACCCCTTCGGCACCGTCAATATCCGCGGAAATGAAGTCCGCTGTATCGCAGTCGAAGCCTCTTGACTTTATGTCTCTGAAGGGTATGTACAAGCCGGATTCCACTCCGTATGATGCGATGCTGCCCAAGGACTATGTGAATATGCTGCCCAAGGACGTATTGGAGATGTTCCAGGCAATGAAGTTTGAATTTGGTTCAGTGCCAGAGTGGGTCCCGCCGGTTCAAGTACGATAGTCATTTGTATCGTTTCTGTGTATGCTCTGAACTGGAGCCTTGCTGTACATTAATTATTTTCTGTAATTTCTCTCATGTAAAATTAATTAAAAGCAAAAACATATTTAAAATTGTTTAATTATTCGTGGAATGAAAAATATTGAAATACCATTCACCAGCCGTAAGTGCGAACTTTCCTCGGAGAAACTGCACTTGCAGGCCATGATATCCCAAAGGCAAGTATGTCTACACAATAAAAGCATAGGTGGTTACCTACACCACTGAGTGAAAAAAAAAAAAAATACTGACTACAGATTAGATTTCCCCCACAAATCGCAGACCCTGTTTCAAGAAGTGGCGCCTTTCGTGAAAACTCTGAACTTGAACGCCGCAAACCCATTTGGGAGACTGCGATTTGGGGCTAAGTCCGCTTCGGGTAAGTATGTACGGTTGCGGCTCGCGGGCCAATCTGGGAATAGTTTTCCGAATGGTGAAGCATATTTGGAGAACTAGTGAGCAAATGCCGGCTTTTTTTTGAGGTGGAGATAGTGTTTAATGTCCTTGGCGAAGCCACGGTGGAGAGATATTTAGGACGAGAGACTATCAGGCGGTACAATGCATTTTGTGATTTCAATATTAAGTCGACATGTTGCCCTAGGAGAAAAGTGTTTTCCAGGTAATTTTACACAGGCAGAAAAGACACGGTCTACAAAATAAATTGAATACCTGGCTCCCAACTTCTAAGGTGCGTTGAAAGAAAGTACTTTGAACACACACAAGCCATCACCGTGTTTATCTCTGCCTAAAGCTGGGGCTACGACTGGCTGCTTGATTGCCGAAACGTTGTTAATTAACTTAAGGACATCTGAGTTGTGCATAGCATAAAAAGGGAAGAACAGTGAGAGAACCCTACAGAAAACCGTACTTGCCTCGTACAATTGTATAGTCGAATAATTCATCAGAGCGGATATGACTAGGAGAGACATTAGGTTTCGAGTAGATAGAAATGAATGGACATAAGATTGGTTTATTGAAGGGCGCAAGGTGAATAGATGCACAGCCGAATAGATGCACAGCCGAATTATATCCCTAGGGAAAACTCGCGTTCCTTATCGATGTCGCGCCGTCGAAGTTTTATCTGACAAATACTCCGTAACTTCTGTATTTCGTGGTGTGAAGGATTCTCGATGATGGCGATATGCCGTCCGCAATTTGGAGTCCTATTCTGAGAGCTTGAGACCCCGAGGGAACCATCTGGTCGATAGAAGGCACTATGCATGGGCGGTCTTCATAGACACAGCAGCGCCAAATGACGGGGAAAATCGTGGATATACAGGGCTTCTTTTCCTTGTGGTAGTCTTCATCGACCGTCGAGTTATTCAGAAAGTGCCTGATAAAGACAAATAGTTTAATAAAAGTACCTGGACAAGTTCAATGTTATTAACCTTTCGGTAATACGAACTCGCCCTGCCCGGTTTCGAAACTATGCTTATTACATTTTCTAGAACGTCCGACGAGATTGAGAAAGCTGCCATTCGTGAACGGACCTTATGTTGTGTCTTGCCGTCAAGTGGTAACATCCAGAAATCTATGGCCCCGCCACAAAGCAGCCGGCTCGCACGCATGGTGGAATGTCTGATGAGCCGTGGAGTTCTTACGAGTGAATGAGAGTAAGCAACCGCATAAAGAAGGACACCGTCCCAGAGAGGCCGTGGACTCCGTCGATGCCACCCGACGATGCAAACGGTTCAAATTTTTAGAACGTCGTTGCTGAGAGTTGGATCTAGAGATGAAGCCAGGCAAGAGTCACAGAATACAAGTTAAAGAACAGAGTTTTTAGAATAACTCAATTAATATCTTTTTGTCCCCTGGAAATGACGATCGCAGTCGGCATATTCCTTGAGCTTCTGAGACTGGGCTGTTCATACCCCGGTAATCATACGAAATGCCATCTGACATTCAGTTGAGCAGAACTTGCCACGCATGCGGCCAACCCTAGATACACGAGGACATGGAAACAGCCCTCTACGCCCGCGGATGAATAGCAAGCTCTTCAGAAATAGCAGGTTTTCAGTAACATATATCTCGGCTGTGTAAAAGAACTAGAGAGATCAAGTCTAGTGACTAACTGAAGCTAGATTTGAGCGCCCGCGCTGCGTGGTATGCCATAATCTTAGAACTTGCAAAATAAGGCATATCGTTCCAAGGAAGCAGAAGTACCAACCCCTCGATCCTCCAAATATATTGAGCACCCCGAGATAGCCGCTAGGTGTTCAGGAAGGCTGGAGAATTCCGAAAGGCTAGAATTCCAAGATGAACATTCTACCTCGAAGCTGTTCAGCGAAGTGGTGTGAAGCCTGCTAACCTTCCAAAAAAAGCCCAGAGAACATATCAAGAATTCTATGATTTCATACAACCAAGACGACGTGGCATAATGTGAGCTCTGAGAATCCCATGGACTGACTTGGTACACTAAAGATTCGGATTTCAGCGTCGAATGTTCGGCATAAATGAACGCGTTGTAACTTCGCGGCTTTTGCGCGCAGAGCGTCGAGGTAAAATTGGAGACGCGCCTGAGATCCGAGGTCACGACCAGAAGCTAGAACAGTTCTACAAAGTTCCACGAAGATGAGCGTATCGGAACGTTGGATGATGCATCTAATGGACATTGTGAGGGGATGAGTTGAGAAGGCGGACCTTTTTTGGGTCGAGACGGTTGTTTCCTTATTTTCGTGGGAAAGTTTTATCCGGCGCGGACACACAATTTCTTGACCTTGTCAACGTCGTTCACGTCCTCAAAGCCATGTCCCAAGTCGTCGGCAATGTGTGTATCTCTTGACATGCCCGTGCTATATGTTATTCTGACATCTCTCTGCAGACTGGTCTCGCCTATGCGCGGGTTTGGCACCATGTCGATGCCTCTGACCGAATTCTGGGTAAACTTGCGGAGAGGATAGCACTGGTGCTCATGGGCAAGCACAAACCCATTTACGATCCTAGTGGTGCGGGTTGTGCTGGGATTCTGCAGCTATGAGGTACTGATTGATAACACAGTTGACTGCGGAGACTACGTTATTGTCACTCATTCGAGAAGGGTCAAAGTCACTGGAAGGAAGGAGGAGCAACTGTTATTCCGGAAACATTCCATGTTCCCAGGAGGATTGAAAGAGACGCCCTACAAGGCTATGCAATCCAAAAATCCGGATGAAGTGCGTGTCTTTTCTGTACACTACGATCGAGTGCTAACTTACACGCTTCAACCTGAATTAGATCATCCGACACGCAGTTTCCGGAATGTTGCCCAAGAACAAACTGCGAGAACGACGTTTGGAACGTCTCAAGATCTTCCCTGCACACCGCATGGGCATTCTCGGCGCGAATGTGATGCGGAGCTGGGACGATGGGACTCTGCCACCTGATTACAACCCTCGCAAACCCACCACCTCGGAAACACTCAAAAAATTGAAGGAGGACCGCGAAAAGGCTGCGTCGTCTTAATTGTTGTTCTACATTTGCATATATCATTATAATTCACTGTTAATCCTGCACCGCATGGCCATCAGGCCCGCTCCTTCGTCCTAAACCGAGCAAAACAGCGTTAGCACAACTCCGCCAATATGACAAAATATAGGGTAAGCTCTGTCTCTGAAGGCGCATGGCAATCCCGAAATTATACCTGCACCTTAAAGGGTGGTATGAAATGGCAAAAATTGGAGAAATTTTGGTTCACTTCGTGCCTAACTCGGGGCGTCAACCAAATGGGAACTTTTCGAAAAGCGCCAGAGGGACCCACCAAGACAAAAATGTTCCTTTTCATCAATTACCACCGACTCCGAATCCTCGAGGCTTGAAAAATTTCAAGTCTCGACCAAGAACGAGAATGTGGGCTCCTCGGCGAGGGCCTATCATACAAGTTCCCAATTGCAGATTAAAACGACAATCGATGACTGGGGCCCTCAAGATCTCATGTAACTGCGATGATCCAATATCAAGATTATCTTCCTACTTGGCATTTATGTATGTCACCAAGGTCGGGTAGGCTGGCTGATCAGACGTATTCGTCCTCTGAATCTGAATGAACCGTATCGTCGGAACGCATCGACTCTTCGGAAGTGTATTCAATAGGATCGTCGTCGCCCTGTTCAAGAATGGGTCCAGACGTTCCAGGCGCTCGCTCACCGGAAGTATTGTAAGATTGATGAAAGACGCGAAGGGTGTCAGTATGGGTTCGGGAAGAAGCTGGTAAATATGGATTAACATGGTCCACGTTTTCATTCCCATGTTCGAATCTATCGTCTTTCGCCTTAGCCTTGCTATCGGCCCCTTCATCTTGCTGACTTTCATCATCATCATCATCATCTAATAATTCATCCTCTTCATCCTCGTCGCCCTCTTCATCGTTTTCTTCGTCGTTACCCTGTTTCTCATCCTCTTCGTCCGGCTCATCTTCTTCGTCTTGCTCCCCACCTTCATCTAGCTCATCGTCTTCATCTTCCTCATCTTTCTCGTCTTCCTCTTCACTGATACCCTCTTCCTCTGGCTGTAATTGATCAACGTTCTCTTCGTCGTCGGAGCCGTTATCCTCCGTATATACCCTTTTCGCCTCTTTGATCCAGGCCTCAGGAACCTCAGGGTTTAAGAGAGACGCAATATGCTCCTGAACTAACATTCCTAATAAATATGGGACGCGTAATGAGCGCAAGGACGGACAAAAAAGAGAACTTCAGTAGTTTTACGAACCTAAGGCCATCATGGCAGAACCGTCGAAGACCTTGTACATATCGGTGTAGAGTCTTTTTTCTTTGCCCGACGGTTCAGAACGCCGTCTCCGTTTTGTAGATTTTTTGCTATCTGCATCACTAAATGATTCTATTTCGTTGGCATCGTCCTTGTATGCCTTGTCATCTTCATTTTCTTCTTCTTCTTCCTCGTCCTCGTCTTCATCGCCTTCCTCAGGACCTTCCATTGATAACCGCTCTCTACTATCTCGTTCTTTCTCCTTCCCTTTTCCTTTACGGTCCCGCCTATTCTTCGAATCTTCAGAGAGATCATCTGAGTCGTGCTCCGAAAAATCGTCATCAGAGTCCGCAGACGAGCCTAGAGATTGCGAGCGCGAAGTAGCCTTTTTCTTGCTTGCCCTACTCGGACCTCCGTCTAGTAGTTTCGCTTTTCGTGCAAGGGCTCTCTGTTTCCGTTCTTTCCGATACTCGCGAGAAATATTCAGCAGTTGACCTCTTTCGGTGTAGAACTCTGAAGCGAATCTGTGAATGACTTTCAGAAGATCCTGGAGGGGGTTAACGCGTTAAAGTTGTCATAACGACATAGGATTAGAACTCACGGGCGAAGGTTCAGTAGAGAAAATGTGGCCAAGAGATTGAACGTCTGAGACAGCAGCGTTGGTGTGGAGACTCTTCGTCCGTCTTGGTTCGTTAGCATCGAGATATTCATAGTCTGCTTCAAACTTTCGACGCTTGAGCTTCCGTTGGTCCGGTAGCTTCTTCGCCCTGCGTTTCCTGCTCAGCTGAGATCCCTCGCTTCCCTCCCCATCACTCGACGGCACCACGCCCTCCTCATCACGAAACTTTTCTATCCCCGTCGCCTCACCAAGCTCGCGCGAGATATCGATTTCTTCGGCGTCTATATTTCCAACTAAATCCTCCTTCTGCGTCCGCTTTCTGTATTTGGCCACACGAGTAGAACCGCCCGCATCTTTTGCGATCCAATTTGCGCGCGGGTCCTGGACGGTGACTTTGGCGAGTACGGGACGCCGGTTGCTGGCTTTCTGGTGTACACGGGTTCCGTTCGGATGGAGTCGGAGATCCGAGTAGTCAAATACGGTGCTGAGACGAGGCTCTGACATATGAGCTTGGTCTCCGATAATCGTGAAGAACTTGAACAAGACAAGGTGGATTGGTGGAAGCACAAATTGGGGGTGACTGGTCCGGTTTTTTCGTGCCACTACGCCTAAGCACGTGATGCACGTAACTTCAAGTTGTGCTTTTATTAATTTTAAGTTAAGTAAAGCTTGGACTATGATGCGCCAAGTGCTGAGCAGTGGAAAGCGGAGAGGTCTATGTCGGGGATGTAGAGTAAAAGCAAAAACATCCTTTTTTTACCTGGTCTCGGCTCATCAATCAGTCATTCCGACAATATTTCAGACCACCTGCAAAAAGGCGCCTATCGGATTAGATTGCAAGAAATCGGACCCGTAGTTGCTCCTAAAGGAGGCCAGGAAGGCGCCATTATACATATCATACTCAATAAAATATCACCGTGTAGATACTTGAGTGTATTTCCCATCAGCGGGCCTTGTAATCAATGTAAACCAGTGGATGTCCTTGCACTCCTCCAATTTAGATACATAGAAGTCCAGCATCAGCGAGTCCCCTCGGATTTCGGAACGGTATCTGCGATGTCCCGTCGTTATGCAGGTCGGTACTTACGATAATACGAATTCTTATGAACAGATCTAACTTATGTCAGAGGTGTCGTTACACCAGGCCGGGGATCTCTAATATTAGCACTGGAATCGACTTCTTCTATTGAGGTCCAGATAACCTGGTCTACGACAGGTCCCCGCTATGTAAAGGTAGATGTAGAGATAGGACAATCAGATTTAGGCGGGCTCGGTAGTACTAATGTCTTTTTTCAAATTTGACGCGCGCGCGATGGTGCGTAAGCTGTAAACTTATCTACGCGAGCAAGATATACTGATGGCTTGTAAAGGCAGCCGTGAAACGAAACTCCTCAATTTGGACGGTGAGTTATAAAGGCACGACTTCCAAGGCTCTCTACTGAGTCTAGTATTTATTCAACGGGCATGTTTTTAGAGTCTCCGACGACCTAGATCCTTGGATAACGCAGCCGCACATCTCATGTTTAAAGCGAAGACATATCAGATATTGAGAACTAGGTCAGAAGATCATAACGGCCAGTCTTTCGGGCTCTGACTGCGGGCGCTGACAATGTTAAATCATCTCGCAGCAGATGGCGAAATGGCGCCTGAATATTTTGCATAGACTACATTGTACGGCCAATCGAGGTCAGTTGGACACGGACGCTCTCGGGGCCAGTGGATATAACAAATTGTTCTTGGCCCAGGAAGCTCGCTATCTTTCGATGCACGAGTTAACTTACGCAGCGAAACGGGGAATGGGATATATAACTGCGTGATCCGAGAATCCATGGAGATTTCCAAATCGAGTATTCCATTGTCCATAGCGCTCTTAGGAGACCGACAGACCTCTAAAAATTCATGCGTGAAACTTACCTGAAGCTGGACGACCTGGTGGATTGATCATGGTACCTTGACCGTGCTGTCAATCTGCGGAAATTCGAAGACGCACAACTAAAGTGTCCGCAAACTTCGTGCTCTGCTTTCCCCTTATAGGCTGTAGATGTAGCAGGCAGCTTGTCTCATTGCTGGAAGGGTATGAAGGAGGAAATTAACTCCCCAGAGTCCCTCAGGCGACCGATAACGGTAGGAAACATATTCCATTTCTTCGGGGCACGCACATGTCACGAAAAATAGGTACATCGCTATCAAATGGAAAAGGCGATGACGCAAGGCACTGCACCTCCCTGGACATATACTAATTCTGACGCTCGATATGTCAGGGTTTCCTAAGGTTGTGAAAATACTTCTGAAATGTGTAGTTTTGGCTGTCTTGACGTAACGACCATCTAAACGGATAAAATTCAGGGCTTTGGGCACTTTCTCGTTTGTGGGCATCATGTTTACGTGAAATCACAGAGATTTATTTGCGCAAAATGGGAATACTTGGGCGTTGGAGTCTCTTGAGAGAAGTATAATTAGGTACCAAGACCACGTATTGTGGGGTATTTGCACCACCGTCACGCGGACAGAGATTTTGAATGCGTCTTTTGCGGGTCCGGAAACCCGTGTTCAGGCATCCCTTCAGATGCATGCGACTCCGCACTCCATGTGTTTGTCGCAACAAGTGCAGTGCGCATTGCCTTGAATTCGTTTTTGCGCAATGAGCCTGGATTTGGCGGGATATGACCTCGATTCGCCAGGTCGCCTGGTCATGCAAGGGGATCAGATGCCGAATTTTGGAGACTGGAATTTCAGTCGGTCTTTTGAACCCCAAACGCACAGTATAAGAGTATTACTTGAACGTCGAAACGCGCACGACGACGCGCGCGGCCAATTAAGATTTACCATTCTGGGAAATGATTGATAAGATTGACGCGCACGTGCTTGGTGTAATCTAAAAATCTTCAACGCCTTGATTCCTCACCGAGCTTTGTAAGTCCTCTTTCTCTTCTTCGAAATGGCCTCTGAACTTCTCGTTATAGTCCAGAAATCTCTCCTAAGAGGTCAATGGAACCCCAAACTATTCGAGCCGACCACTCCTGCGTTTGAGTTGGCCAAGGCGGTTGTGGAATGTCGGTACAGCGACGCGCTCAGATCTGATACGGCCCGCCAGGTGTTTCGACCAGTATCGGGAGATTTGGAGCTCCCCTTTGACAAGCTACTGGATCTATCGATAAAACAGGGTGGGGACGCCGTCGAAGAAGAATTGGGGCGCCTGGTTCTTGGGATCGCCTGCTTGCACGCGTTCGTACAGGCCAATTGGACAGGGCCTGATCTTGACATCGAACCTTTGGAACTCTTCACAAATGAGGCCGATGCCTCAGTTTCGTGGACGGCGGAATCACTACACGCAAAAGCAGTAGCAGAGCTGGCATATGGGGGCGAACCTGCATACCACCTGGCCAAAGCACCTGTCTTCCTGAGACTTTCTCAACTTCTCTTCGCGCTGCCGTACACGCATCTCGAGTCAGCGGCATGGTGGCGGCTGCGTGTCGCGACTGCGCATCAGGAGATACTTGATGACCCGGTGTCATTTCCAGACGACTTCCGCACACTGCTCCAACCGCTGGCTTCCACCTTCGCCACCGAACCTGACCTCGCTGGGCGGTTGAATTTGGAAATCGGGCTGCTCGAACACGTCCTAGCTCAGGACAAGGCTGCAGGAGAGGATTTTGTGAAGGCGTCGCGGTCCACGGGACTAGAATACGAATTGACAGGGGCGCTAGGAAAAAGGACCAAATTTCAGCAGTTCGAACTCAGTCAGCTCGTCCTCCTGGCAGAAAGCCACCTCGAGGACCCGAACGACGTGACATCCCAAAAGGAGAATTCTCCGACTATCGTGGACGAAGTGACAGACACAAAGAATGTTCCAGAGACGCTGGCTCTGAACGACGACACCTTACTGGAGCAAACCGAATTCACCTCGTCAAATCCGGCCGGAGCGGGCTCTCATTTGGCCCACATCGACCCTTCTGCCCAACCGCCTCTTCACCCCCTCGACCAATGCATTCTCTTATCACTCTGCCTCAACGTCCGGAACACGCAGCCCTCACATGGCCTTACCGCCGAACAGATGTCCCCTTATGTGTCTCGCGTTATTTTACACCCAAGGAACTGGTCGGTCCACACAATGGCCCTGCTGCTTCGCTCGCGCCTAGAGGCGTCCCGCACACGCACCGTGGAGCGAGCGACACTGCAGCTCCAAGCTTTGATAGATCAGATGCCAACTGCCGATTCGTCAGCGTCCGAGCGTCTTCTATATTTCCACGACATCCCTCTTCCCAGTCGCTGGGACATGGAAAAAGAATTGGCAGAGAGGTTCCTGAGCCTCGGAGTGGTTAAATCCGCTCTTGAAATATTCGAGCGGTTGGAGATGTGGGAAGACGTCGTTAAGTGCTATGGCGCGCTTGAGCAGCCAGAGAAGGGAATTGCAATTATCAAGGACTTACTGGAGGGCAGGAAAGAAGAGGCAGATACCGTCATCTCGCGTGCGAAAACCACCTCTTTACCCCACAAAAAAACGCAGGATGCCACGCGCGACGCCAAGCTGTGGTGTCTGCTGGGGGACCTTGATCCTACGCATGCGGAGGAGCACTACCAACGCGCCTGGACACTCTCGAACGAGACCTCGGGACGCGCAATGCGGTCGCTGGGCGGGTACTACTTTGCGCGTGCGAAATTCCGGGAGGCGATCGAGTGTCTGAAACGAGCCGTCAAAATCAACCCCCTTCTGACGCGGTCCTGGTTCATTCTGGGGTGTGCATGCATGCGCGTGGAGGACTGGGAAGATGCGAAGAACGCGTTCACTCGTTGTGTCTCGATCGACGAGGAGGACGGAGAGAGCTGGAATAACCTCGCGAGCATGTACCTCCGGATAGGCATCAGCAAGCAAAACAGGAAATCTATCGAAGGAGCTGAGGAAGAGGGTGAGGCGGCAGCGTCGTCTGAGGTAAGCTCGATTCATCTTAGAGTTTTACTGTATCTTCTCACCCAATTTTATACCCACCTTGGTCCTTAGATCGACGCCAAATCTTCACGGCACGCAGATGAACTCTCATCGACTTCAGTCCCCTTCGAGAATAAAATGCTCGCATTCCGGGCACTCAAACAAGGCCTACGGTTCAGCTACGAGAACTGGCGAATGTGGTACAACTACATGATCGTCGCCATGGACGTCGGCGAGCTACAGGAGGCATGCCGCGCCCTCGGACGCGTCGTTGACCAGACCGAGGGCAAGCTGGCCTCCGCCATGGATGAGGACGTCCTCGACCGCCTCGTCGACGCGGTCACGCGCGCGAGCGCCAACCCCGAAGACGCCGCCGCAGACGAGAGCGGCGCCGCGCAGAATCCAAACGAGGGGCACGGGCTCTACCGCAGCGTCCTCAGCCTGCTCGAGCGCACGCTGCTCCCGCGCATGTCGTCGCCGCGTGTCTTCCGCGCCTACGCACGGCTGCTCTCCTGGCGTGGCCAGTGGGAGGACGCATTGAAGGCGTATCTCGACGCCTACCGCGCGGGGGTCGCGGGCACGATGGAGAAGGGGGAGACGGACGTGGAGAGGTGGCGCGAGGGCGTCACTGAGGTGGAGGAGATCGTGGATATCCTGCGGAACTTCGGCCCGCGGGTGGAGGGGCATAAATGGCGCTTACAGGCACGCAGTGTCGTAAGGACGTTCATGGGCCGCACGCGGGACTTTGAGGATGAGCCGGAGTGGGCGAGGCTTGTTGCGCTGCAGGATGAGCTGCGCAAAGAGGAGGATTGAGGTGTTGGAGACTAAATTTAGATGTAGCAAGGAAAGTAGAATGTATTAAAAAGCCATTTATTTCGTCGGCAGCGGGGTTAAGTTCAGGATCGGTTAAAAAGAAGGATGGTGCGGCCATGATTAGGTTTGATAGTGAGCGAAAGGCATGTCATCAACTCGAACCTGGATTATTATCGAGGTATAGTATGGCTATTAAAAATGCACGAAGACGAAAGCAGCGGGACACTGTGGTTTCACACTGCGTACGTACTATTGAGATTCAAAAGCTGGGGGGCTTGGGAAGGGGTTGGGGTACTGATGTAATGTTGGACGACGCGCAGGCAGAATAGGACAAAGCAAGAGATATATGGATACAAAATTTCGCACAGAATAGATCACGTACGTGTTTGGGTAGACATGAGTCAGGCAAGGCAAGCAATAGGAATGTGGGGAATGAGGATGAACGCTGGTCGTTATATGATACGTAGGTTATGGATAGGCGAGGTAGGTGACACATGCACAGGGAGAGAGGGAGATATTATGGGTTATGGCGACAGTCTACCAACCCAGCGCGAGACACATGCGGTTGACGATGAGGCTCGTAAGGATTTCAGTGACGATGGCCATGCCCTTCTGGGTGATGATGAGTTTCGCAAAGTACTCTTCTCTTGGGGGGCTCACTTCCCAGAGCGCGATACTTGTTCGACCGTCGAAGCACTGCGAGAAAAAAAATGCAAGCAGTGTCAGGGACGCGCAAGGAATGAAGGGTAGGTAAAACGTTCAGCCATTGATCGAGGCGAACATAAAAAGAAGGGACGGCAGGCGCTCGAAATAAAATTGCTCACGCACCTCCATGCGATGTGAAGTCACCTTCCACTTGTAGTCCTTGCCGTTCTGACACCTAAAATACCTGGATCTAAAAGATAAGAGAAACGAAATGAGCCGTAGAAACAGAAAGGTGAAAGGCACGGGCGGGACATACATGCTTTGGGGTTGCTTCCCGGCCGCAGGAAGTAGTGCATGGGGAGGTTGGTGGGGTTGTTCCCGTAGATGACATAGCCCATGGTGCTCTCTGGGCCAAGATAGAGGTAGGCATTGTCGGGGCCCAGGACGCTAGGATAGTGCTGCGACCAGGCAGTCTCACGCGCGACGCGGATGATGATATTCGGATTCCTGTCAACCTAAAAATACGGGGGCTCAGCCACGGCGCACGGGGACAGTGCAGCTTGGAGGCGTACTTCTTTCCTGCGCATGATGTGAGCGATAAGATCTGGAAAAAAAGATGATAAGAAACGCACACAGTGAAGGCCATGCGGCCCTCGTGGTCGATGTAGTGGTGGCGGAGGGGATCGTCGCCCCACTGGATGAGGGTGTATGGACCGTTGTTGGACATGGGGGGGAAATAAGGCTGTTGTTCGCCTAGGACGGGCGGTGTTGTTCTGCCCTTTTCTGCATTCTGGAGAGGGACGCCAGGAATAACCGGAACGGGGCGAGCACCGCCACCGACTCGCCACGTGTAGAGCCCAGGGGACGGGAGCGCTGTCGCGTGGTGCCAAGCCACGTGGCCGCCTCGGCAATCTTGGATCCGCCGATCCCAATCTCCCACCGACTCCTGGGCGCGCCATTCCGCCGAACTTTAGATCCATGGCCTCTGCGCACTCGGACATGATCGTGGGTGGGGAGGCAGCACAGGCACTCACTCTGCGCTCGTCTTCTGCCCTTCTCAGAGCCCAAATGATCCGGTCAATCAAGGCCCGCCCTGGTCCCAAGCATCGATAGGAAGTGAGGCGAGTCGCGTCTTGGAGGTTGATAAAATTCCATTATCGATGGGCATTGGGAATGAGGTCATCGTGCCCTGCCGGAGCGCAACAAGTCCGGGTGAGTCGCCCTGGGCCTTGCAACTCCTTGCAAACGGAGGCGGACCTAGATCGTGCCACCCGTTCACTGACGGGCGGACAGACGGAAGCGACACTGGCATGGCAAATGTTAGCGGAACAACACTCTCGGTCGCCTCTCGGGCACCAACGGGGTCGACATCTTGACTTTGCGCTCTAAAGCGACCTATTTCGACTTCAGAAAAGGAATATCACTCATGTCAGGAATGCTCCCAATTAAGTAATCATGGTTAAATGCTCCCTGAGAGAAATCTTCCAGTGCCTTCATCTGGAGATGAAAAAAAAGGTGCATGAGATACACATGATGATCATGATCCCAAAAGGAATATATTCATTCCTATGAATGTCGAAAGAGGCTGGGTCTTCGGGATCGATTAGGCAGCACTATTTGATGGTGTCAAGGCCACGATGCACCTCTCGAGTCTCTTCTTAACGTCAATTATAGAGACTCCGTAGTCTTGGGTTCGGCATACATATTCGTATCTGCAGCGAATGGGCTGCATGCACGCTCTTGGGGGTAAAACTGACGAACAACCAAAAAGCCCGGCGCTTCTTGAGATCGAAAACCGAACCTTAACACCGCAAACGAGGCATTAATAGAGGGAGGATGGGCAACTCACATGATATAGGGTATAACAGCGATAGCAGCTCTCCGCCCTCAAGATAAGGGAGAAATAAATAGATCATAGGAAGAATAAGGCTAATTTCCAGAGATGACCCCAATACGCCCGAATTGCCCGCAGCAATCGCTGCTGACCAGAATATCAGAGGGCTCAATCGTATACTGCACAGAAAAGCAAAAGGGCTTATTAGCATCGAGGCATTCTATTTGTCACGTTGCGCCCATAAAGCGAAGCTTTGAAGTGGTAACACCTAATAGCACTTTTACCCCTCCGCGGCGAAGCCAAGAACGATATAACGAAGGGGGCTATAGGAAGTTTTTGGGTGACGGGGATAAACAGAAGAATGGCTCACCATGCACAATGCCTGCACGACCCAACAAACAAACCAACAAGCGCATCCATTCACAAATACAGCACACCATTTCGCGTAGGTCAATAAAATACACAATATATAGATGCAGGGATCGCACACGCACCGTAGAACAATGTCCATACGAGGACAAAAGTGAACGCGTTGTCCTGCCCTGGGTTCACAAGCTCCAGCAGCCCTCCCTGGAAGTACCTTCCTGGCTTCCCCTTGCAGTTCACCGCATGCAGCACGCCGGCAGTAGTAAGCGTCGACACCAGGAAGAGCACAAAGCCCGCCCAGTTCTCGAGGCCCAGGATGCCAGCGGCGGCGCCTGCGAAGCACGCCGCGAGGAATTTCGTTGTGCTGATCGCGGAGTTGGCGATGACGTTCGGCGCATATATGCGCTGGGCGGCGATGACTTCAGACGGCGTCGACATGCTGGCGTTGACGAGGGAGTGGTGGAGAACGCTGACGATGATGTGGACGTCGTTGTTGTGCTACGCGTTACGGACCAAATAAAGGCACGTGCTGATAAGTCCAACTTAGCTAAGCTTAGCAAAGGTTAGCGATCTCCGACATTGACTTAGCAGAACTTTGTTATGTTTTCCGTTCCGACTTCAACCAACTTGAACCAACTTTTTCGTTGAATGTACCACTTCTGTTCGGCTCCGATTCTTTCTGTCTGTCTTGCTGTCTCCACCCCACTGGATACTGCCGTGCCTCGCCAGAACCCTCCCTATTTCCAACTTGTTCCCAGCTAGCGCGACACAAAATTTTCTGGACCGACGCCGAGCTGGAACTGCAGAAAGGAGGAAACATACGAATCTCGATGCAACACTGAACTCTAGAACTGTCTACCAAGCCGCTTTCTTCAGCCCCATTCACCAGAGATTGGCTCACTGCGAAAAAAGAAAAAAAACTCCATTACTTTTGCATTACTTAGACTATCATTCCGAAACTCTCAAAATTGGTATGGAACCATATACTCTATTCAATACATGGTCTTGGTGGATCTCACCAGGTGCGCAGATCGCAGTATTTTTTATCCACTGAAGTGGGCATGGATAAATGTCTAAATCATATTTACCGCACACCACGCAAATCGTACATGCGCATCGGCTGCACCAAAAAAATCTACAACTTCCGGCGCCCTAGAATGCAAGGCGCTCAGCTAATCTTGGTCGAGCATCGCCAGCGTTATGCCCTGAATAACATACCCACCTAATTCTCAGTGCGCACCTTTCGTTCTACATTTCTCTTTTTTAAAAAGGGACACGGACTCGCACGACTACTAACAAAGCATCACTTATCGCGATACATTCTTATGTCAGATTCATCCATTCAATTCACGCGTGAAAGCCTTTCCGAGGCCCCGAAGCCCGACCGGTGGAAAGGAACGTTGAAGCAGACGACACAGCACCGTCAAACGGAGTCGGGGAGGCGTTGCATTAATCATCCGTCCAGCCTATTGCATTGCCATAACTCGAAGCCTCGAACGCGTAGACTTTGGTGGCACTCAAGTCTAAGCCAGTGATGAGAGCACAGGATAGCACAGGACATATCTCCTACCCACACGTACACACCCCAGAAAAATTCGTTCACGCCTAATCGTGGGTGGAGCCCTTGAGCTGCCTCCATTCGGCGGCGCACGGTTACATCAACCATGATGGGGCTTTACCGTTTTCTCCAGACAAAGTTTGATGGACAAAAAACCCACTTGCCCGTTCGTCCAATAGCGAACGCGCCAGCTGGACGGCTAAGTAGCCAACCAGCCAATCTGTCTTTGTCGTCTCAGTCCTGTCTGTCAAGCCAGGGCTACCTCTTCTTGCCGCAGTCATATTCAGGGCTCAACTATCCGAGTCTCAATGCTAACGCTACCGCTCAGCTGCCCTATAACCGTCGCCTATATGCTGTCTGCTGCTATCCTGAAAACCAAACCCCTACTGCCTTTTGAGTGCGGACATACGGCTTTCACGAAATGGGGATAACCCAAAGTAAAGGCTCTATTCCTAGTCTCCCTCGCGCGCGCCTCTGCGAGTATTCTTTTCCTGGGTCACCGGACTTATCTTTTTTTTCCTTTCGTGGTAGCGCATTCCAATGGACAGCATCAATGACTTCACCTGGCACCTAATCCTGGACAGGAACAACTTTGATGCTTGTTTGCAATTGGACAGAGTCCCAGAGATGGGCATGTTGCGATCTGATCTGTGATTGTGGTCTATACCGAGCTGGACTTGTGACTTTCGCCACTGGCAGGCCATGCAGGTACATCGAAAAGATATTCCGAATTCTATGCTGAGTGTCACTCCACATAGCCAGGTGAGTATCCCAGTCTTGCGGATTGGTCTTCCATTATTTGCTTTTGTTGGCATATTAAGAACTGACGCCATTCTAGTCGTGTCCGCGCATCTGCGGTTAATCCCCCGTGCCGCGCACGCGCGCAGGTGAGCGCTCCCCACAGCGCCCGTGGCTTCTTTGCGCCATTTCCCAAGGCCCTCGCCTTTGTCTGTTAAAGTGGGTCTTGCCCTGATCCATGACGATGATTAGACCCGCACGCCTCGACGTGATATCGATAATATGCGTGCGACTCGCCGTCTCCTCGGGAGGGAAATAATTGGCTTCTCCATGGCTTCCACCAGCGGTGGTGTATGTACGTATACGTTTATGACGCCCGTGTCCTCACTTAGCTTTTCTTAATGAAAGTGGCGTGGCGTCTCGGCCCGTCCTTGCTTCTTTTCACTTCTGTTCCTTTCTTTACTTGGGGCACATTCACTGGCGGTCCTGGTCAGAATTAGAACCATCCTCTTCGTCATCACCCAACCTATCACTCTTTACGTTCGCAGTGGGGCCTTCCCGACACTTGCTGTGAGCCGCGAGCCGCTTTCAGCGTGTTAACCTCGGCGCGAATGCTGGAAGCTGAGCGCGCGCTGAGGCTTCTTTGTCTTCGACATCCTTCGTTCTTGGTCTTTGTTCTTCGCCTTCGTTGTGGAATCACTGTAGTAAACACGGAACAACTGTTGGAGGCTCTGGGAAGGGAAGTTGACCAAGCAATTACGTTTGGAATCCGCGGCGTGGGGATGCACCCACTGGAGGGCCTCACTTGGCCTCGTTTGGCCTCGTGTACTACTTTAACCAATAAACACCACTCGCTCTTCTCTCTAAAATTCGATGAGCCGCGCTCGCTGATTGGGGCTTCTAATTATATCGCGAACTGCAAGTTCCAGCTGGAATAATCCAAGCGCTCAACTGTCACTTAGTAATGCAACAACCCAGTTATCCAGTAGGCAAGCACCCGGGCTGAATGATTAACATTCCTGATCCCCCTCACCCCCGCGTCTAATTTCTTCTCGTGGGTACTTTCTCTACTAGTAGATAGATTGCAACACCTCCGCCGCCTGCCTGAAAATTTATTTGCGGGTCAAACGTCCAATGATAGGTCGACTTCTCGCAGGGCCATGGACGCCATGCAGCGCTGCACCAGAGCGCTGGAACCTGCGCTCAAGCTCACCCTCGTCACATGGAGGTGGGTGGGTACGTGGGGGAAGACTGTAGGTGACAGTATAATCCAATAACGATTGCGCTTTGACACGTATAGGTGGGGTTCTCCGACTTACTTTAGTTACGCACATTGGCCTTACCATCAATGATTTTCCTGTGGCATTAACCTTGCTTCTGCAGATTATGTGGCGCATGTACATGGCAAGGTCTTTCCGAGAAACTTCCCGATATTTCCAGAGTCTACCCACACCGTGCGTACGGCGTTGTCCGTGGATTAAACTATCAATGAGGCAGGAGACTACACGCGTATGTGAGCGCGTATGTCATAACAATTAAAATTTACGAAAGTATCTTTTACCTCCTATGAACCTTAAGTAAAGGACTCAATAAGGACTCGGATATCTTAAATTTGGCCTTTCTCTCCTTCTCATAACTGCGGCTGTCTGCCGCCTTCTCCAGCGCCGCCTCTGACAACTGACACTGACAGCGTCGCGTGCCAGACACATGGAGGCGGCCCTGTCGAATTTCCCGCACGCAGCTTGAGTCTAGCGCAAATCTGGTGTAGTTTCTCACTGAATGCATGCGGGGTCATGTCCAGGGCCGACATTGACGTCTCCCATTAAAACGTCAATAATAAAGCGAGGAGAGAAAGGAAGGTGACGAAACCTCTGTGAGATCCATTAAGTTCTTGAGGCAAATTGACCAGACGTGGCGCGCGTGGCACGCGTGAAGGTTATGTTGACAGATTGATAGGGAAATAAATGCCGTGTACTCCATGCCATGTTCACTATGTGAAGCAAATGGCTTGAACTCCATTGGACGGATTTATTTGTGGACCTCAAAACTATCTTTATCCCCGACACTTTGACGCAGTAAGGAGTGAAATTATCTATCTTATAAACGCTTCTTGGACGGTGAATAGATCTGCGGGCTCACGGATCTTTGACCGTGTAGACTATGCAGCTATATTCGATGTCGTTTTCTGCGTTGATCTGAGAATTTTATATCCTATGCACAGTCCATGCTTCTTCAGAGGCTGTGATACCTACATTTTAATCATTTAATTGACATACCTTACAATCTATCTGGCTTCTGCCAACTTTTGATGTGCTTTTCCTTTGGGATTTGTAAGGCCCAGTAATTTCCGGCTATCCTCCATGGTCTGGTCATAGACTATTTTTCTCGAGTTCTTCTCGAGTTCTTCTGAGCCTATGGACGGGCGGACTTTAGTCCGAAGTAGTTTTCGGGGTTCACCCGAAAGCCATGAAGTGACTCACCGCGACCCCATACACACCACAGCCCCGACCTCCTCTCCAAAAAAACCACCTCTACCACCTTCCCGCATAGTGCGTCCAGCAACGAGCGCGCTTGAAAAAGACAGGCGCTAACTTTTGTCTAAGCGCGGATCATCACGTGAAGCTTGACTGATTTGCGGATTTAATAATAATCAGTGAGTTTGTTTTCCGCATCCACTGGTCCCGGGGCCCCATGTCGGCCGCGACGTCCCTCCCCATCGCTAACGACAGCGCGTCCCACAGATCCGCATTCACCGCAAAGCCCCCACGCACAGGCATGCAGCACCCGACTTCCCCCATCCCCGTTGGCGTCCTCGGCGCAACTGGCACCGTCGGCCAGCGCTTCATCACCCTCCTCGCCGCCCACCCGTGGTTCGTCATCCACGCTCTCGGCGCATCGCCACGCAGTGCAGGAAAGCACTATAAGGCTGCTGTGAACTGGAAGCAGGCAACTCCTATCCCCGCTGCTGCGCGGGACGTGGTCGTGCGCGAGTGCACACCGGCTGAGTTTGCGGAGTGCAAGATCGTCTTTTCCGGCCTCGATGCGGACGTCGCTGGCGAGATCGGTGCGTCGCGAACTATTTTCCACTATGATCCCGTTGCTGATGTCTAATTGTGCGCAGAGGAGGCCTTCCGGAAAGCGGATCTCGCCGTCTTCTCAAATGCAAAGAATTTCCGCCGCGATCCACACGTCCCTCTCATCGTCCCCCTCGTCAACACCTCGCATCTCTCCATCATCCCCCAGCAGCAGGCGCTCTTCAGCCCACCGCTCTCGAAAGGCTTCATCGTGACGAATGCCAACTGCTCGACGACAGGCTACGTGATCCCGCTGCACGCGCTGGAAAAGGCGTTCGGGCCCATCGAAGCCGTGATCGTGACGACGATGCAGGCCATCTCGGGTGCGGGCTACCCTGGGGTGTCAAGTCTCGACATCCTGGACAACGTGATCCCATATATCAGCGGCGAGGAGGAGAAGATCGAGTGGGAGACGCTCAAGATCCTGGGCGGGATCGCGGAGGACGACCAGGGCGTGAGGAGCTTCGACATGCACGCGAAGCAGCCCCTGCGCGTGAGCGCAGCGTGCAACCGCGTGCCCGTTATCGATGGGCACACTGAGTGTGTCTCAGTGCGTTTCGCGAAGCGGCCCCCGCCATCACCTCAGCAGGTCCGCGAGGCGCTCGCCGCGTTCACCCCCGCTGCGCAGACTCTCGGCTGCCCATCCGCCCCACGCCATGCCATCGTCGTACACGAGGAACCCGACCGACCCCAGCCCCGCCTCGACAGGTACTACCAGGACGGTGCAGGCGTGTCTGTAGGTCGCGTGCGCCAATGCCAGGTAATGGATATTAAGTTCGTGGTGCTCGCAAATAACGTTTCCATCGGCGCTGCGACGAGCAGCATCATCAACGCGGAAGTTGCGGTACTGAAAAATGTGGTGCAATACTAGAGGTAATGGCCAAAAGGGAAAACATGGGTCGGTCGGGGTGTATATAGCGGCAATTAAAATTTAAGTATACTTAGATATGGATTGTGCTTTGAACATTTTATAAATCATAGCGTCTTAATTTCTTCACTTTCGAAAAGTGATGATGCACGTTGTGGTAGATGGGATAGAGGAAGCGGCAAGGGATCGAGGTGGTGGAAGGAGAGTGTGTTGAACAAAGCGAAGAAGGGTTGATGGGGCTCTTATATGTAGCAGATGCCTGGAGTGTACGCGCATATATGCACTTGGATGAACAGCACAAATTTTGCAGCCCCAAAGCATTGTTCCAGACCTTACAAACGAAAGTAGGAAATACGAGTAATATTCTTTCCCATTTAAATTACATTGCATATATGCGCATACATTCAAGCTTTTACTACCCCAACAGTGCTACCAGCACCATTCTCCGCTTTTTGGCACTCTCGATGCACTCCTCCAAGACATCTCTCCTTCCCCCATCCTCATCCGCCACAATTGCTGAGCCCGCCTGCGCGAGCGTGATGATCTCGTCCTCATCTCCGAGGACTACTGAGATGGAAGTATCAAGCAAAGGTTCTTCAAAGGCTGTTGGATCTGCCAGCAGATGTTTTCTAGCGCAAATGATTAGTTGGATTATCAACGAAGGAAAATATGACACATACGAGTCAAATATTCCGAACGAGGCGCTAATCGGCCAGTTTGACGTGAGTTGGAGTGGGATGCGGGGCACCTTTCGTGAGCAGGTTGTCCGATGTGTTTCTGGGTCATATGTTGCTTGTGGTAGAGTAGCTACACAAGAATGAAATACGCGTCACAAAAACAAAATAAGGCGCATATGAGGTTTTGAGCGCACTATTTCGTAGAGCGGCGACCATAGCCAAGAGAGTGGCGTCGAACGCGTTCCCATTAAAGTTGATACACGTCGCATCAACGTAGAGTACCCATGCAGCCTTCCCTGGGTAAATGCATAGTGATGATAGAGGTAGGACACCCGAACTGTTGAAAATGATCTCAGTTGAGAAATGGATAACAAGAGGAAGATTGCTATTTACGCGACAAGAGCTTGATTCAATCTTTCCGAAAGGACTTGAGCCTCCTCAGTTGGTGGACCAGGTTTAAATTTGGGAGAGCACATCGCTGGTAAATCAAGATTGGGCACTGAAAAAATTCTCACCACTTCAGCACACCAAAATTGAATAAATTGAACTGTGCACACACCCAAGAAGCCTTCACCATCTCTATCCAACTCAGGCTCTGCAATCTCCGCCTTCACACCACACACCACCGTTGTATCCCCCATCCGCACCAGTGCTGACCCATCTGCCGTTGAAATAGAGCCTACACTTTCCCCGGGAATTCATCAGTTCAACCATGTTCCACATATGCAAAGCTTCACATCTCCAATAACCAACGGCCAACATCAACTACACCTAGCTTACTCACCTACATTCACAGAGACTTCTCTGCACTCGTCAGGTGTGCGCCCATCTGGTCTGATCTCTTCCTGGATAAAGCGCTCGAGGTACAGGCGAGGGTGCAGCCTTTGGAACACCGCCGCTTTTAGCGCGTCTTGGTCTTCCTGGGAGAGATTCTGGGTTTGGTCGAGCGATGGAGCGGGTACGAGAGGTGTAGATAGTGATGCCATCTTTTTTTGCTTTGGTGTGAGGACGGGGAGGTTAGAAATCAGAGATGGTTGAAGGGAGAAAGGAACTCCAGTTCAATTGCAGACACAAAAATACAGCGTCAGATGATCAGTATGATTGCCATTTACGGAAGGAGATTAGATTAAACTGAAGCTCATTAATATAGCCGCCATTTCTATAACATGCAAACGTTGAATTACAAAACAGTGAGGTAAAGCGGAGATGGCCAGAAAGAAAAAAAAAGAGATGTACGTATCGGGTATCATAAGTCATAAGCTAATTCTTGCTCTGCCAGAAGTACATATATAACATAACTAATAAGCGCATTAGCGGATAGCGGTGTATGATAGGAGGATAGAAAGCTATAGGTACAACGGGAATTTCAGGATGTATAACTTATGAGAATAAGAAGCTGAAGAACGGGGACTTGGCAGTGCAAGTAACCAGTGTCAATGTCCGGTACGTAAAGGAACGGGACTAGAACTGAATGCGACGGTCGAAAGAAGAATGCGAACCAATCAACAAGAAAGGAAAAGAGAAGATGCAAACAGCCACGGGAAAAGGCGACGATCTCTGCAGAATGCAGCGTACGGCTCACATAGAGCCTGCCCCATTACCCCTCTTCGTCGCAAGGAACATATCAATCATGGCGTTCATGTTGCCAATATCCCTCTCCTCGGGGAGCCACTCGCCGTTATTGACGCACAAAATCTTCATCTTCGCATCGTAGTTAAGGTCGGGCAGCAGCTTCGGCGTGATAAGGAAGTACTGCGCGCTATCATCCTTGCATGTAACGTTCACCATGGAGTTGTGCACATTTCGCTCCGCACGCTGATCCATTCCCTATTAATTTTTTGGGGTGCAAAAAAAAAGAAGGAAAGAAAAAACATTGATTCAAGGGAGTCCTAAATGACGCAGGGATGTGAAAGCGTACCTGGTTAATTTCGTCTACAAGCGAAAATGGCGCACGAGCTTCCTCCGTCAAGCTCATCAAGTACAGGATGGTCGTCAAGGAGCGTTCCTGGAAAACGGCGCGTCAGCCACTGTCAAAGCATACAAAAAGGAAGACGGCGGAGTAGGACTTAAAGTCAAAGAAGGAAGAATCTTAACGCGACCAAAATCAGAAGATTCAGTCCACCCTGATAGACCTCAAAGCTAGGCCTAACGTGATAGAAGGAAAGACAGATCCAACGAATAAAAAAAAAAAAACAAACACAATGAACAGTTCAAGGAAAATACGTACTCCTCCAGATTGACGATGAGCGGTGAGAAGTTGGAGTTTCTCGCTGTCACGGAACTTCACGAGAATATCAATAGCCCATTTATCGTAGTCCTCATGTTCGCTGATACGGATTTCACCAGCACATCCGATACCTGGGGCCCAAATACAAAGAAGGGAGGATAGGAACACGAGAGGCGAATAGACAAAAAGCAAGAATGACGGTATCCCAATGAGTTTGTGGCAAAAACCAAAAATAAATACGCAAACTTACGGTCAAAGGCGGCGGAGAACTTGTGGCCGATGCTTTTGACAAGATCTTGCAGAGCGGGTTGCCAGTTATCCTGAGAACGAGAGCGAACAGAAAATGTCAGCAGGCCACGCATTGCGAACGGCAAAAAGAATGTTTTTCTCACTCTAGCGTTCTTGATGTCTTTGGCAATCTTCTCCTCTTTCTTTTTACGGCCTTCAATAGTCTTTTCAAGTTGCTCGATCTAGAAGAAAAAGGGTCAATGCTAGTCCTCTGTCAACAAACCAATGATAGACATACATCGCGTTTACGCTTCTCATATTGCTCAACGACACCAGGGTTCGTGTTGAGGTTCATCTCCAGATTGGCTTGTTGGGTTTCTAATTCCGCCTGGAGCTCGTCCACAGAACGCAGATCGACGCCAGTGCCATCAGGCATAGGCCCTCCACGTTCGTTGGCATTCTTGAGCGCAGTATCATACTCAACGCGAGCGTTCTCGATTTGTTGATACTCTTCAGAAATTGGCGGTTCGGCATTGTTCAAAGCGTCACGGCTTCGGTCCAAAATAAGTTTGGTTTCCTTTTTGATGTGGTCAAACTCGGTCTGGACTGAATACATTCTCCTTCATCAGATCCAACAGAAACAGACTGAATAACATGAGAAGGTAACGCACTCTGGTTGAAGTCGATGAGAGCCTGATTGTACTTCGCATCTTTACGATCGCATAACTCCTTGAGGGCGTTTTTGTTCGCACTGATTTGAAGGTACTTGAGCCCCACGCGTGTGCATTCTTGCTGCTCAGAAATGATGGCATGTACGAGATCCTAGAACCCATATTAGAGTACGATACTTCCGATTCGCCGTGCTGGATGACGCACTGTGTAATCCTTAGCAAATTGCATACGCTTTTGGATATTGCTTTTGAGTTTCTCTGTAAGGCGGACGCGCTCCTTTTCCGCCGATGGCCTAGCACGCAAAGTTTTCACGGTCTTGATCTTTGATTCTATAAGGGATTGTCAACCATCGCGACGAGCCGCGGACAGCAGACCATTCGTACCTAACTTCGATTTCATGCTGGATATACGCGCCATCTCTTTTTTGAGAATATCTCTCTTGCGTTGGGCCTCATTCTATACCTCCCAAAAAATTATCAGAACTAAAGCATTGGAGGCCACATGAAGAATACGGACCAGTCTCGCTTGATGAGCGTTTTGCTCTTGGTCCAATTGATCCAACTCGACTTTGATAGGAGCTTTCTCCTCCTCGCAAAGGTCGGCACCTTCCTGCGCAGCCCTAATACGTTCGTCGATTCTCCGCTTGATCTCGGGATCAGCTAAACAAAGAAAGCGTGACGTTAACTCAGGTTTGAATCGGCGGAGAAAGCGACGTACTAGTTGGAGTATTCAAATTGCGCGCTGGCTGCACGTCCCTTGTCATATTCCCAACAGCCTTCCTTCCGTATCGGGAGCGCGTGACAATGTTCATGGTCGTTCCATTGATGAAAGTGGCTCCTCCAGGGTGATTGTGTGTTGGTCGTGAGACCATCTGCATGGCCATGTTTACGTCGACAGCTCTGCCATCCAGAGCGATTGCCTAAGGAAGATTGGTCGTTGTTAGCCCTGAGGTCAATGTTTAGGAAGCAAAACCAAAGCGACGGACCGTCCTGTGCAAATTAAGATTCGTCAAAAACCACCGCATGCCTTCAGGAAAGTCGACGTAATCAATGGCATAACCATCGAAGTGGAGTTGCCGCATCTGAGAGAGAGAGAGAGAGAAAATGAGCAACACGTATCGACGACAATCAATGGAGGACAGGGAAGCGAACCTCTTCTGGACTCATCGGCGGAGGAACAACAAGGTTGTCGTTATAAGGACGATACCATGTTGTAATGCGAGCTTTCCTTCCTATACCTTCTTTTGTATCATTGATGTAGTGGTTAATCGTGTCGCAGTCTTCTTGGCATTGAGTAATGAAACTCTATTGAACAAAATAAAAGTAAATTCAAAACCAAGAATTCGAGAAGAATGTGTCGACAAACCTTCATTTGATTGGCGCTGAAACACGCCTCTATAGCATTGGTGAATTGCTTGTTCTTCACGCTTAAGCGCATAAAGGGAGTCTCGAAGACATCCATCCTGAATAGGTGTCGATGGTCACGAACCCATAAAATGGCATCGTGGGTATCCCTATCCCATCTGTGCATCATGGCTAACTTCTGAACGTCGCCGTCATCTTGCTTTGCCAGGCTAGAGAGCGAGGATTAGAGAAGATATTAAAAATGGCCTTTGACTAGACGTACTCGCGTTGGGCCGCTGCAAGAGCTGAGGTAAATGTAGCCTTTTTATCGATCACTTGTTCCATTCGGTAGTTGAGATCTCCTCTGCGGGTAGAGAGTGCAGACCTCTCAATCTTGATTTGCTCCTGCGTTCGATATAAAGAATAAGCAAAGCATCCTGTTTGTCCATATGATAGATTATGATTCACCATTTCTGAACGTAAATCGCTTTCATCTGGAAGGTCGGGCGGAGGTGGCTTAGCCAAATCTGCTTGGATTTTGGAGATGTCTTCGTCCAATGTTCTGATATCGCGTTGGCGGTTTTTCTCTTCTCTCTTCAGAGAAGCAAGCTTGTCGACAATCTCGGTGCATTCTGTTTCCTGATGGCATCCATCAGGTTAACATTTGATACAAGAGATATATTGGTGATAATGAATACATACAAGTTCATCACTCGCTTTGTTCTTTGCGCCAAGTTTCTTGAATTTAGCTTGTGTAGATTTCTTCAGACTTTCACGTTTGGCATCTACATCCTTGACTGCTTGCTCGAGTTTCCTGAATAAAGAAGCAAAATGAGTATGCATATAGGCATAGTGAAAACCGATCTACGCACTTGAGAAGTTCATGAGCGGGCGCATTCTTCTCCTTTAATTTTGTAACTCTTGCGCGCAGTTTGGCTCGCTCAGCCTTGGACTCAATATATTTCTGGCGAATTTCACGATATTCAGCGACGGGAATCAGGACGGCAAGAAGAGCGATCTGAATGAGACAGTCAGACGGTCAACAAGAAAAATCCAGGTGACGGGGAAAGTCTCATACTATATGCTCTATCTTCTTTCGTTCCTTGTAGCGCTGCACGTCTCTTTCGATGCCTTCGTTACGATCTATCATCTGCTTCAAGGAGTCCTCCTCGTTCTTGATAGCCTGCATATAACGTGTCAGCGAGGCATGTCTAACCAAGAAATATTATGCCAACCAGTTGCAAAGCTTTCAATTCTTGCCCTGCACTAATGAGAGTATCATGCCAATTCGTGAGATTTTCGTCTCCGGCTGCTCGTTGTGTCTCGCGAAGTAGTTCCTGTGGAGTCATTGCCGCGAACTCCGAAACTCTGTCTTGAGGGAGGAAAGAGCTACATCAAAAGGTTATGATTCTATGCGCAAATAATAAAACAAAACATACGCACCAAAGATTTCCAACCTGAACATTTAGCTCTGACATCCTTAACTTAATTTCATTTCCCGAGGCGGGCTGGCCATTGAGGGTGAAAGAAGAACTTTTGGACATGGCATTCAAATTTCTTCGGATGACAAGGTTACGTTTGCCCTTTGGTCCTTTGAGCTCAATCTCAATGTACCCCGAGTCGGTACCGTTCTTGACGTATGAGTTGATTTCATTGGCACGGCCCAGGATCTGTGCCACAGGAGTCAAGTTAGCGAGCAGCGAAACAGTATACGAAGTGATAGTTACAGCGGGAGGAAAATTCAATCCTAGAGCGATAGCACAGGCAATACTACTCTTTCCTGTACCATTGGGTCCAATAATCATGTTGAGATAAGGCCCAGGAGAGAATTGGACATAGTCATATGTGACGAAGTTTTGCAACTGTATGCGGACGATAGAACCAGGAATATAACTATTCGACGCGTCGTTAGTTCAGAATGGGTGACATTGCGATATAGAAACTGACCCATCATCTCCACGAGGTTGTGTCTTGACCTTGATATGTTGATATTGGGGTTGACTTCCACTGGGGACAGAATCACCTTCCCCGTTGACACGAGCCCGTTTAGCACCTCGAGGGCTGCTACCTTCATCAACTTCTTGCTGAGAGTCATCGACTTCTCCAGCTGCATCTTGATCTTCTCCGGCATTACCATTCATTTCTTGCATCTGTTCTTCGTCCTCTTCTTCAACATGGGCGCGTCGTTTCCCTTTGCTCTTCTCGTCTTTAACTTTGACTCTTTCTTCCTTTACGCGTCCGTTCTCAGAGTCCCGAGAGGTAGTAGTCCTACGCGACATCGCAGCTGCGCGTTAGAGGAGCAGAAGAACGCGAAGAAAATAGAAATAATGAGGGTCTAACTGAAAGGGGGACAATTGACGCGTTGACGCGTTGATTTTAGCTTTAGGGCTGGTGATTACGTATTCGGTTCCTTAATTGTATTTGACCGTGTTTGTTTCTAAGGTCTATGGGTGCTGAACCATCCTTTTGTTGAGGCGACGGAATCGAGCGCTCGATCCAAAACCACCAGGTATGTGCCCCGCGCTCATCATTTCTGCCCTTCTTAATAATTGATTTTTTTCTTCTTATGTCAGGGTCCAAATTTTATCTAATTTTGATCAAGGTTATCTCAGCAATTTCAGTCGCTGGCGTTGGTTCAGTGGCACAACTTTCAAAACATCAACATCCAATACTATAACCGTTCAACGTTTATCCAACTATTTATATGAGCTCCCGAAATATGAGCTCAGGCACGCAGGCAATGGATTTAGATGAGGCTACCTTAGTGTATCAGCTAAATGATATGCTCAATTCACTTAACCTTCCAATCTCTCTGATATCTCCAACAGACCTCACTCCCGGCCTGCTAATTGCCATCCTGGAATCAATTCTTGCCCACCGCATACCGTATGTCGATCGGGACAAAGAATCCAAGCGCTCCAGAAACTCAAAAATCCAGAATATGAAGATATTTCTTGGCGTCCTGGAGACTGACGTCCTTAAAATGGATGTTGGGCTAAGTAATGTCGATCCCCGAAGACTTGCAGATGGCGAATGGGACGAGGTCTATTTTATTGCAGAGCTGCTCTGCTGGTTCGGTAGGAAGATGGGGTTCATACAATCGCAAAAAGAACGATTGAATGAATCAGAACCGTCGACATCTGCCAATATCCACAGAATGCAAACAAAGCCAGTCCAATCTTCCAATCGACTCCCATCCCCAAAATCACAACTAGACCTGGACGCGGAATCTCTTTTCCAAGGAGGAACGAACTCGACCGTCACCGGAAGCTTGCGAAGATCAGAAGGCACAATTTCCTCCTTCTTTAAAGCCATCAGCGACTCAAACACCAGCCTTTTCAGCGGCGATCATGAAGGCGGCTCAGAAGATGAAGACGGCTACTCTGACGGTGTCTCTGACATCTTAGGCAACCTTTCCCCGTTGATCAGGCCGGGACCCGCTCCCCCTCGGTGTATCCACGAAATTTCATCACCTTCAGATTCCCTCCTTATGTCCGTGGATCCCCCCGCTCATACGCCGCAGAGTAGTCGTGAAGAGCCTATCAGCCTGTCTCCTTTTCAGTCAAGCGCCCGCACTCCCGAAGCCGACCCGTATATGGATGATCTTATTTACCTCGAACATAATCATCCGGGCAACCACTCTCGTTCACCTATTCGCTATGAAGGATTCATCGAGCCGGTCGACGAAGACTTCGAATTGGAATCCTTCCGGAATAGCCGCTCCGGGTCTCTTTCTAGCAGCGTTCTCTCAGACAAGGTATTTTCCATCCTCTTTAATGCTCCGACTCCCTACTAATGAATTCCACAGTCGAAACCATCAGTCAAGATAGCGTCGGTAAAAAAGGAATACACGCGCACGCTAGAGCTTTTGAACGAACGCGCACAACTGTTGACGCAGTTAGCAGCACTCAAAAATCCCCATGGCTGATTCGACACCTAAGTCATGTCAATCGGACACGATACTGATAGCAAATTACAGTCGAAGCGGAAAGGGACGCAATGGAAAGAGTGGTTTCATTTTGAGCATTAGACTTTTTGATTCCCTCCAACCCCCACCACTGGGTGCAAACTTTCGGAGAGCTGGTGAGTCTTCGTGTCCCTACTCTACGCCGTTACCAACGTCAGTAGGGAAAGGCCTATCTCCAATAGAAATAGACGAACCAGAATTCACGAATCCTCCCTCCCTTCCTTACTGCCAATCCTTTCCACAAAATCACAAACGCGGAGCCGGCTGAGATACCACCATCTTGACCTCCGAGCCAGACGCCACCAACCGATGCCCTTCCGTGCTCCAAATCTACCCAAACGCATACACACAGCGAAAGCAGCGATAGTAACAAGAATATGTCACCTCCTCTCATTTGTATCTCCTATACACGACCACTCACCGCAATGGTCACAGAATGTGTTCTCGATCCAAGCGCTAGCGTCGTTGTCACTATCTTGAGCTTATCATGTCTGAATATGAAGGCGAGTAGAAAAGGAATCAGTGATGTGCACTCTGAGCTCTGCACCACTGAATGGTGCTTACAACAGAGCAGGAGAATGGAAGGTCATGTTGAGGCTTTGAGAGACACTGGAATACTCGGTGTTTGAATTCTTTGTAGCATTAGACATGACAATTGCGTGCAGTGCAACCGACGAACATCTAAGCAATTTTCGATTAATAGAGTCTAAGAGTCTTTCGATTTCAAGGATCCCACTTAGCGCATACGTGGTGAGCAGTGTGGCGCAGCAGCCCCCATGAAGTCGGTCGTATTTGTTTACCATGTCTAAAATACCATAATCACGGCAAGGCAAATTACTCCAGAGTACTCAAAGAAATGGAAATAACGCGCACCTTTCTCAACTCCTAGCTCAGCGACAACCCTCCCCTCCATCTTCCTAGGTTCATCCTTCTTCTGTCCAATCGAAATCTCCGTAATCTTAATCCTCTCCTGCACGCGTTCGAAGAATATATCTCCCTTTACTTTCCTCTTGAGCCTGGTTGAATAGAACGCCCTTGGGTTGCTCAAGGCTTGCTTAATTTCGGGTGAAGCATTCCCTGCGATATGCGATACATCCTGCTCCGAGCCTGCCACTGGACGCATCTCGCTTCAGCAGCAATACGCACAGTTGAAAGAGGCGAGCCTTGTCCACTTTACGGAGAGCGATAATGGATATCGAGAGCCGGGAAGTCGTCAAGGGGGATGAATGTGGCGCGATGAGTAGAGTTGCACCTTTTATTACACAAGTTTACCCTCGCGAAGTTGATCATAGATACGTCAGATAATTATAGGCATTGCAACTCTTAAGGCCGCCCAACTGTCGTCGGCACTCGTTGGGGACATGGAGTTCCCCATTAAAGAGTGCAATGCAGAGGCGGACGCACGTTTCATTCGAGTTTTGTGTACAGACACACAATCGTACCAACAATATTCAGGTCTTACAGCTTGGTAGGAGGGACTGATGGGACCATCTTCGTCTGGTTCCCTGAGGCGACCAATCGACCATGAGTCGCATTCCAAATCTAGAACACCCACAATAAGGTCACATAAGTATCATGACAAGAAAGCATCAGACAGCGCTACCTCAGTCCTCGCAGAGTGCGCCCTCGCCCCGGCGGCCAAAGTGGTATTGATCAATCTTAACTTATCGCCTCTGAGCCGGTGCGTGATTCAGTACAGCCCGGAATATAAGAAATACAAAAATAAATGCGAAACTCACAGTTGGGCAGGTGAATGGAAAATCACATTCATGGACTGGGAGACGCTGACGTACGGTTCTGTGCTATTGTACATTACTAGCGCGTGGAGTGCGAGCGTAGAACACCTATCAAGAATTAGGGAAAGACAAACGGATATGCGAGCTAATATTGCTTACATGTCTATCAAGGCAGCTGAACAACCTCCATGAATACCATCCTGAATGTTCAGCATATCTATAGTCCAATAAATTAGCATCTATGAACTCGAACATAATGAAAATAAAATATTACCACTTGAAACCTCTAATTCCAAGACGACTCGGCCCTCCAATTTGTTAGGCTCGTCCGCTTTTTGGAGGATAGACACCTCTGTAACGTTGAACTTTTGCTGCATCTCTTCTGCAAATATAGGTCCTTTTATCTGTTCTGGATAACGATTGGCATAGAAGGCCGTTGTGTTGCAAATTACACGCTTGATATGATCTGAAGCGTTGCCAGCGACATTAGAAACATCGAACTCATCTGAGTTGTGCGTCATAGATGCAGAGTTGGCGTCTGAGTAGGTGCGACAGTGAGATTATGAACCACGAGAAAAGATGCCGCCTCCTGCTACTGGATTGAGAGCAAGGTGCAGTAGAGTCTAACAGATTCGGCCAGAGTCTTGAGGAATCCGAAGCAGTGTCTCCGCCGGCTTCACAGCATCAATCATCACGTGAAATGCCTTGTCGGGTAAGCCGCAGGGAAATCTAATTGGAGGTTATGAGCGAGGAGACCATGGAGGGTTTGGAAAAGTCAGAAAATCGCCGTCTTTATATACTTTTTTTGTTGCCCGAACGCCGAGGCAAGGCGTAGCTCAAGGCTACAAACACAGAAAGTCTCCAGAGATGATGAAGGGCAGTCGAGGAGCCAGAATCCTCTTATATGGCAAAGAAGTCCACCGAGTACTTAGATCAGTTTGAACATATCCTAGTGAATAGTCAATATAAGAGAAATATTGAGATCGTACACAGCTTGAGTTGCAATGTTAACTGGTTCACCATCCAAGTGATACGTAGCCTTTGGGCCCTTTACGATTCGTCACATCAATACTTCGACTCGGTTCCAAGTAGATATAATTTCTATGGCGGCCATCCCAGAGAGAAGTTCAGAATGAAGTATAGTGGAAGGTATAGTCAGGAAGAGTCAAAGTAACAAATTGAGCATCGGACATCCGCGGGATTTGATTTTGCGATTTCGTGTCACATGAGAGCAGCTTAGGGCAGGCAATTTGGCGTCATTTAGGGAAGGAAAGGCAAAAGGAGATCACAATGGGAAGAGAGGAAAGCGTGTTTGAAAGCAAGATATCCACTGGTATATGTAGCTACAATATCTAAGCAAATCGAAAGCAAATGCGGATTATAAAAATTACAAGCATGATCGATGTCCCAAGGAAATTATACAGGCAACAACCAAAAGTTAGAACAAAATACCCACCATTGTCCTAGTAGGTAATAAAAAAGAAAAGGTCAATAACCAACAGACATGTCCACATAATCGTCCTCCTCTTCCCCCTCATCCCCATCATCTTCCATATAGCCATAACTTTCCACCGTCTCATCCCCACCTCGTTCAATTGTTGCAGATAAATCATCCAGCGATCCATCTGTGTGACGTTCTCTTTCCATAAATCCATTCAAGATATCCGTCCGGGTATTGATGCTGTCGTCTATAAGGATGCCAATATCATCCCAGCCGACGTTCTGGAAAAATCTCCGCTTCGCCCCTTTCTGGGCAGTGGTATAGTAGTAGTAATGGTCGAATCCGATTTCGTCTATGGGTATCTCGTAGTATTTTCCGGTGACGATGCTCATCCGTTTTCGCTCCGATGGGGAGGGGTATGTTTGGCTAGATTGTCTATTAATGCGCGAGACTGAGGAGGAGCGTAATGGTGTGCGCCGCCAATTGGCGGTTGATGTGGAGCCGTCGGTGTCGGAAGAGTCAGACTCGTCAGAGCCGGCGATAGTCGATTCTGCATCTTGAATATTATATAGGTATCTTGAGTGCTCTGCGAAGCGACGTACTTAGGTAACTTAAAACCCATGACAATAAGGGTTGGCTTACGTGCTAATCTATCGTCTAGTTCGTCTTGACGTTCCTCGTCTTTGCTAAAGCCGAGGTGCTGCCCAAGGCTTTCTCGAGGTATGTCTTGCATCTGAACAGAAGGCGGCCCCTTCAACCCCTGCAACTGCTCTAATGCGGCCTGCCTGTAAACCGACTATAATAAGCAAGGAGGTTCAAATATAATTTTTAGATATGGACCAACCGAACCGCATTCAACGACCCATCCTTCACATTCATATCCTCCATATTATTTTCTGGCACCTCGAGCCTGTACGTTGGCCCGAACCACTCGAAATATTCATTCCACGGCAGATTCAGATCAATCTCATTTTCGATTCCCAGTGCGCATGCCGTTTCGTATGTCCATGCCTTCGCGACATTTTTGACAGTGTAGCCGCCACCTCCGAGCAAAATAAGAGGGACGTTGGCATCACGTAGGAACTGCACACAATGCGCGTGTCCATGCATCGACAGATTAAGACAACCCAACTTGTCGCCTGCGAGCGAATCGGCCCCGCATTGCAGCACCACAGCAGACGGCCTAAAAACTTCCAGAATTTTCGCGATGACGGGATCAAACACGCTCTTGAAGGCCTCGTCGCTGATGCCGTCCTTCAACGGCACATTCACCGCGTATCCCTTCCCTTTGCCACATCCAATATCCTCTTGCGTGCCGGTGCCAGGGAAGAACTCTCCGAATTTGTGGAAGCTGCACGTCATGACGCGGTCCGTTGTGTAAAAGGCTTCTTCAACACCGTCGCCGTGGTGGCAGTCGATGTCGATGTAAAGCACTCTTGGGTATGTTCGCAGCAGTTCGATGATGCCTAGGACGATATCATTGATGTAGCAGAATCCCGCTGCTTCGCGCTTTTTGGCGTGATGTAGACCTCCGGCCCAGTTTATTGCTATGTCGGCTGCTCCAGAGGCCAGCCTATTGGAAGCAGCTACAGAGGAGTATTAATCACGGTGTTGATCTCCAGAAAATTCATACGTACATATTGATCCTCCAGCAGATATTGAACAAAATTCGAAAACACCTTCAAAGGGAGGGTTATCGTCTCCAACGAGAACTATTCGTGTAGGTCAGAAATACAGTCTATGATCGACAGTAATTGACGAAGCAATCGAAAAGAGGTGAAAATTGTCATCCCACGAGAGGACGATATTGGATAGAAAACTTCAGGAAAACTCGCGATAACACCAAGGAACACACGTACATTTCGACCTCTGGTAAGCCATTCTCTCCACCGTCTCTGGTGTAACAGTCGCAAGAAAATGCACGTATTCATCGGTATGGAACGCGGTCATGTCCGTCGCTGTGGCGCGTTTTGGTCTCTATTTTGAAAAGATTAGATCTAAGGCAACCTACGTCAGGAGGATGCGCTCACCAGGACGTGCATCTTGTCCAGCATCCCATATGCAGTCGCCAGTTCGTGCGTCATGCGCATCCTATGTGGCTTCATGAGATGTCCAATGCCGTAGGTATATGCACCAACATCCGCTATTGCCTAGATCAGCCGTGATCTCATGGTTCAACAAAAGCTGGGGTACGCACGATCGTAGTAGTAGGCGACTTTGCGCTTCGACATCGGGCGACGCGTATGCTTTCTTTCAGGATCGGCAGGTGTATTAATGACGGCAAGGGGAAACACGAGCGCTCAGGAAAGAGATGCAGCCCGAAAAAAAGCGACAGAGTGGGAGCGAGTCGGTGCGGACGTTGTGGGGAAATGCTGGGGAAATCAAATGGTCGAAGGCGCCCTCAATGTGGGAAGATAAAAGAGCCTCCGAGCTGTGCCATAAATATGCGACCCTGAATCGGATATCTGAGCAAGAGGTCGGAAAACATGTCGAGGACACTGTTTAGAGTGTGCAAGGGCGAGCGCAGAGGATCATTGATCATGGTGGTCGTTCAGAAACAAAGTCCGTTATGATGAAATCGGCTTTCTGCCTTCATAGATCAGCCGTGAGTGCAGATATTTGATTTTGGTATGCCTCACTAAAACCTGCTTAAAAGTACTCTAGATAGAGCTCGTCCATCAAAATAAAAGCGAATTATGGCATGGCAGTTTACAAGCTTCACAGCGCATAAACTGAAAGGGTCAAATGAGATTTTTTCATTTTGTAACTTTACGCGACGATGATGACCGTCGAGCTGAAATCACATCTGCCATCAAATATTCTCCTGCAGCACAAATCCCAGCCGACCAAAGCAGTAATAGTGATGCGATACAGAAGAAGGTGATAGATTGACCAATTTCCAGCCATGAACCAGTGTCCTGCACTTTGAAGAAGAAACTCAGAGTCATTCCTAGAAGAAAGTATTATTGAATCAGAGCCACGTAGGCTTGACAGAGGGCCCGGAGTAACATACCATCAGTGAGAGTCAGGGCTACCAAAAGTAAAGAGAAAGGTGGAAGATCCAGGGTATCGTTAAGTGCTGCGAATATCACCGACAACATAATGTACGGTGCAATAATTTTGAATACCTACACCAAATCATGAGCTTCGAGGGACAGTTGCATATGGAAGGCTAGAGGGCTCACCAATAAAGTTGACATGTAGAACGGATTAAATATAGGTATCAGCCGATACACAGGTGCTAGATAAAACGAGCTAAAAGGAGTCAGTCGTCATTCAATTTGGTGTTGGTGGAACTCCTATCATAGACGCACGATATAGACGCAACACTAGGGATAACCCATGCTCAATAAGTGAATTCAACATAACATGTTAAACTTGAAACTTACTTTCCCGTTCCAAAGAACCCAACTTGTACGAAAAACAAGAAGAACAGCGCAATCCGCAGATCATCCATCTGAAAATTGTATGCGACGACCTGGCCGATGCTTCGTTCTTTATGTTTCGATGACCTGGATCTCCTTGATACTAATGTAGGGCGGACTAAGCTCTCTATCTGAGCCCAAGCAACCAGAGTGATTGAATATGCCACGAAGAAGAGACCCTCTACACTTATAGATAGGATGACGAAGCATGGTCCGAAACCGAGGAAATACATCAATATCTTCGATAATTTGGTGTGAGCGTCGCTCTTGAATGCGAATGGCAAGATGGATGAGACCACTACGAGAGATATAAATATCAACAATCAAAAATTTGACACTACGAATTTAAATTACCCACCGAGTACTATCCAACCACTCCATTGATTTAGGCTCGGCAGTCCGCGCTTTCCTTGGAGGCTAAGAACGGACGACGTGGTGATGACCATTGCCAGACAGATGACGATACTCTGTAATAGATTGTGATAAATTCAAACATGAATCGATAGTAGAGGGCGCATACCTGAACAAAGAATAATGTAGATAACGTTTTATGCTTCCGTTTATCCTTGGTACTATTCAGGATTTGTGTTGCACCAATGAATCCAGTCGACAGTATGGCAAATGCGCCAATGATTCTAGTAAAACCCTCTTTCAGTCCACGAAAACATAGTCAAGGAAAAAAGAAAATCTGACATTGTTAACAGACTCTCGTCCTTGTCAACTGAGAGCAGCGGGAAGATGGCGGTAGTCAGACATGAAAAAGTCCAGAGCCTGGCCGACCATAAAATCTTTGAGAGCGTCTCTTTACGCCAAAACATTGGCCAAACGACGCCGATTAGACCAAAGCCTATGCTCCAAATTGACCGATGGGTGTAGCCTGCCTGCAACGAACGATGAGCTGCGTAGAAGGATATTGATGGAAAGGAACCTAAAACATACCACCATTCCCAACAAAGCCAGAACCACCATCGCTCCCTTGACGAGCACCCCAAAGTGCACTGAAGCCGATATCTTGCTTCGATTGTGCTGAACATAGGGAATAGTCTGGATCAGGAATTGCTGCCAAAAGTAACAAGGAAATGCGATATAAATATAGAAACTCCAAGGTGATTTCTGCAGCGCGAAAGAGGTCCAAAAGCCGATGATCGTAGCCCAGCTTGCGGTGGTGACGACTTTGGGCATGGAGGATTTTACAGAATCTGGGATAGCATCGAGTGGGCGGAATATGTATAGGGAGGCATATGCTGCCCAACCAAGATATGCTGCGGTGACGAAGCCGCGTATTAGGTAGCGATCGTAGGTTTGGAGATAATGCAAGCCTTTGAGGCTTTGTTGAATTAGCTTTGAAGATAATTGTCGAGCGGCGCTCCATTGCTGGTCTGCGATTAATTTTTCGATGGCGATAATTTGCGGGGCGTCATCTGTCAATGTGACTTCTGATAGAGGATTGTAGGATTTATATACGAGCGAGTGTTTTCGTTTCAGCTCTGAGATACCAAAAAATGTCAGAGATACTCAAAATTCAAAACAAAACAAAAGCTCACGACGCACCATGTTTGACTCTATACTGTTCTAGCACGACCTTGGCATTGACCAAAGCAGCACGAGCGAGTGCCCCGTCTCCCTGATTCGAATCGAGGTACCCAGGTTGTGTAGGGTCTACGTCAGGTAGGACTCCGACGGAGTTGACCGGCCAATCGATGCCAATAAGAGCAGCCATGAGAGACGTAATGTCCGCCTGTTCCACGTCTCGGCGGAATAAGTGGTCGAGTTGCCAGGGTTCCGAATAAGCATCATGGGAGGTGGGGCGAATGTCTGGTATTGGCCCGCGAACGCCACTTCCCCAAGCGATGAGAGGTGTTCTGGTATTATCCGGGTCTAACGTTCAAGGTTTGTAAGATACAACAAACATATTAGCAGCCTAAGTTGAAGCACTTACGCCCATCACCATGATTACCGATGACAGACATCCCATGGTCAGCAGTGAAGATGAAACTGGTATCATCATCATTATAGAAGGTGCGCATGAGTGTCTCTGCCTCACGAACGATATCATCTACTACTTGGATGTTGTGCATATATTCCTGAAGTGAAAAAAAAATCAGCCGTAATTTTTCCTTTGCCATGAATTAATTACCCTTGAATGTGGTCGATATGAATGCCCTGTGGTATCCAGACCGAGAAGATGAAGAAAGAAGACGACTTTGTCAGACCGCAATTGCGCGTCTAAGAAAGGATCGACACTCGCATTGTGGAACAACGCTTTCAGCTGATCCAGCACCCAAACATCTAACACTGTAGCATCTACAAGGTTTATATGCTTAATTGGGAACTGTGCTCACAATGCCCGCAGAACCAACGTACCTTTCGTGAAATCTTCCTCATCTTCATCAAAACACCACGTCTTAACCTTTCCGGGTGAGGCACCTTTGGAGAACATGGGTAGAATATCTGGTGAGCCGAAAGAGAACGTTGTGCTTGATTGGTTGAATACCGAGTCAAAGTCAACCTTGAATTTTGTTAATAGAAATCCTCGTCTATCAGCTCTGGATATACGCACTGGATTCGTTTTCCAACCCTTCAAGTTTTTAGTTGTCAGTCAACTAGTCAACGTTTATAGAACGTGTCATACCTTCGTTACGGCGGATACATCTTCGTACATTCCACCTAAAAATCCACTTAATGAGTTAAAAAATACACCAAGGACTCTGCAAACGCACCAATGATAGCCACATGCCCTGGCCTGCTCTCCGTTGGTACTCGCGTATGTGAAATCCCAAAGGCACCTATCTCTTCCACAATAGACCTGAGGTAAGGCGCTACATGCTCTGGAGATCCTGGAATACCTGGGAACGCGTTTACGGAGAAAAGCAGGTCCGCGCGGAGTCCATCGCCTACAAAGTGCATGCCTTCAGAATCTGGCAACGTATATGCTAAACTGTGAGCGAACCTATTATAAGAACCAGTCTTTTAGCGGCAGCGCCTGTCTTCTGAGCTCCATAATTTTTCATCCCATGGACGACTGGGCTGGTGAAGTAGCAGTCGAAGACCGAGTTAATGAAGATCAGGTGAAAGACTAGACCTAGCAGAAGCAGTTTCGAAACATTATAGTGTATCTGAGGACGCGATTTGGATGGCATTTATCGTCCTAAATTATTGGGTATCGGTGCATTGACTCTGAGGAATACGTGGTTGATGTCGAGACGTGACTCAAAAAAGCCAGGGTATATATAGAACGGACACGGTAGTTCCGGCCCGGGTAGTTCACGTGACAAATGATCCTTTTCCTTCTGACAGTGAGAAGACCGTTTCTTCAACTTGACCCTCGTCTTCCAAAGTTTCGTCCGTTCCTACATGCCCTCGGCCTTTTGAAGGCGACCAGCACAGATGCCGCAACGAAAGGTGGCCTACTATTACGACAGTTCGTATGCTTTCTTTGTATGGCGCCCTTATACTGATATTTCATAGCCGACGTCGGCGCATACACCTATGGCTACGGACACCCCATGAAGCCTCACCGCATACGCGTTACACACGACTTGGTGACGGCCTACGGAATGCTTGATAAGATGCATGTTCTGGTACGCAAGGGATAAAGGATGGGAGAAATTAGACTGACGGGAGCCGGGAACAGCGTCCAAAACGAGCGTCGCCGGAGATGATGAGCGCTTTCCACACCGATGAATATGTTAATTTCCTACATATTGTGACCCCAGAGACGGCGGAGAGACTTACTTCGCATGGGACAAGATGTACGTCTCCTTGTTCTCACTGGTTTAATGACGATTCTGACATCGACCCTGTAGTCCTCGTTGGAGAGGACAACCCGGCGTTCGAAGGGGTATTCGAATTTTGCTCAATATCAGCGGGAGGGTCTATTGGTGCGTCTCAGAAAATTGCAAAATCCTCTCAGAAAGCTTGAAGAATTTGTATGCAGGCGCTGCGAAACAAATAACGTCAGGAGCAGCCGACATCGCCATCAACTGGGCCGGAGGCCTCCACCACGCAAAGAAGCGTGAAGCTTCCGGGTTCTGCTACATCAACGACATCGTCCTCGGTACTCTCGAACTATTGCGCACGTACCCCCGCGTACTCTACGTCGACATAGATTGCCACCATGGCGATGGCGTCGAAGAAGCATTCTACACAACCAACCGCGTTATGACGTGCAGTTTCCACAAGTTCGGAGAGTACTTTCCTGGTACGGGTACACAAGAGGATAAGGGGCGAGGAAAAGGCAAAGGTTATGCTGTGAATGTGCCTTTGAAGGATGGGATCACGGACGAGTCATTTAAAAGCGTCTTCCGACCAGTGAGTTTGAGACTACCTCAATTATTGGAGGGTTGTTAATGTTGGTTAGGTCATCACAAAAGTCCTGGAAGTCTTCCGACCCTCTGCGGTGGTGCTTCAATGCGGCTCGGATTCTCTCGCAGGCGACAAGCTGGGCTGCTTCAACATCACCATGAAAGGTCATGCATCGTGTGTGCAGTTCTTGCGAAAGCAGAATGTTCCGTTGATACTTCTCGGTGGTGGCGGTTACACAGTGAAGAACGTCGCCAGAACATGGACATATGAAACCGCATGTGCACTTGGCATAGAAGACGACATCGATCCGGTTCTACCGTGGAATCAGTATTTTGAGTGGTTCGGTCCGCGGTATAGGTTAGAGGTGCCGGAAAACAATATGGAGGATCTGAATATCAAAGATGGGTCGTTGGATATTGTCAGGTGTGTTATGATATCTATCTGCCTCAAGCGACGTCCCTTTAATGTCATACCTTAGAGCAAATGCTCTCCAACAGCTATCAGAATTGCAATGCGCGCCTTCTGTACAAATGCATGATACACCACGAGAAAGTGTTCAACAACACCTTGGGTTTGGCAGAGATGAGGAAGAAGGCAGAGATGAGCTCGATGAACAGGTTGCTCGTAAGTTTATTCTTCTTTTCTCTCTGATAAATGCTTAAATCAGATTTCTACAGAACATACAAGATATCTATACCACCTACAAGATACCGACACCACAACAGACGAGTCAGAAGGCTCCGACTCTTGGGACTCGGACGAATCCTCAACGAGCGCCACGAACCACAACAGCTGGCGGCGTGGCTCAGCAGCACAACGCGCAGCCTCCGTCACACGGAAGACCGAACGGTACCCAAGCGAACCCTACCACCCCGAATCCAAACGGCGCATGAGCCTCCTCACAGGGAAATACTACGACGTCCCCGAGCACCAGCACGGGTTCGAGCACTTCGAATACGGTGCGCCCCCGCCGGCGAAGGGCAAGCGCCGGTTCTTCTTCTCGGGTGCAGGTGGGTGGGATGATGCTGCGTTCGTTGATGGGGCGCTGGATGGGCGATTAGGAATGAATGTCCATGGACAGCATTTGGCAAGGGTGATGGAGCAAGGGGGCCAGCATGTGGATATTTTTGAAGAGGACGAGGAGTTCGATATGTCTGTGGACTCGTAGTGTGGGGGTAGATGTCTTCTTTTGCTGAGATGGGGCTGTACCTGTGTATTGTAATAATAATATCTGTAATAATTGTACTAGATGTATCAGAATTCGATGAAGACTCAAGTCTCCAACTTCAACGTTGGTACCCCAAGATTTGCATCGACGTAGATTTACATAGTTATTTCAGAGCTTCTCGACTTCGGAAAAAGCCTATGCCTGGTAACCTTGTATTGTTACTACTTCACTGGCATGTCAGTGCACCGCCCAACGTCGACTCGACGTTGTTGCCGGGCAGCCGAATTTGGGAATAAACAACTTCCTCCTTATTACCGCAACCCTTCCGAACCAGACAGCACCTCTGCATTTCAAAACGTCTATTCAAAGCTCAAGGCGATGGGGGCTCTGAGCTGGGGAGATATAGCGCCAAATCTAGAAGCCCCCATGTTGAGCTAACCTCCAAGTTCAAACATCCGAAAAGTTGAAATCTCGAACGCGCGACGACTTTGACGAGTTGATAGAGGGAGAGGCGGCAAGAAACACCCTGAAAAAGTATCACAAGATATACATATTTGTATCTCTCGAGAACCTCGGTCACTTAATTGACTTCATGCAGGTGAAATTTGACCATAGTTTGAGAGATAAACGATAAGGACAGCACTACCCCAGATGCTGGTCAAAATGCCAGTTTCGTTACACGCCCTTTTCAAAACTATCGGTGTCGACAACTGAATGTCGATCAGGTACCTTCTCAGAAAGACAAGGTGAAGAAGAAGCTGGGAGCTTCCGAGGCCGACATATCCACGATAACATGTCGGAAATTCTCACCCGCTATCGGAAGCGAAAATTTGACCGGAAAGTGCCTCGTTATCGCGGGGATAGAATGATGGGCTGGTGCCTTGGACGCAGACGTCGTAAAGGGCGACTTATCTTTCTGCTATCTATGCCTGGAGCCGATGGTCCATATCCCTTCAGTTAGCATGCGCACAGACGTATCTCCGACGGGAAGGAATAAGCCGTCTAGCGTCTGGCTGTTGGTTTAAATAGCCAAGCGGGTTCTTTATCGGTTTTGTCGCTGCCCCTTCTTCACTCCGAAGCGAACAGTCAAATTGCCACTCTCCGAGTCACCGCCCACCTCTCAGAGTTTTCGTAATGGCCTCTGTAGTGCAAGCTCAACCCCTGCCGGTGCCTTCGCCCTCCTTGTTTTCCACTATCAAGGAGCGTGCAGAGCGTCTCAAAACAAAAGTCACTACGAAGGATGGATGGATTGGCGATTATGACTATGCCTGGTGCGTCCAAATTTTGTGAAAAAGCCTCAGTATTTCTGAACAGGTGATTTGATTTTGATTTTGTTTAGGTTGTGCACACCGAAGCTGCCATTTTTGCACCAGGCCAACCGGTCACCCCCGTTCTATGCTCTCGACGACGACCTACCGCTCATCCTCGCCATTTCAAGCGGTCTCCAACATTCCCTCGCCATGTTGGCAGGTCTTATCACTCCACCCATTATTTTCGCGTCGGCACTTAGCTTGGACGCCGAAACCTCCTCCTATATGATTTCAGCATCCCTTATCGGTTGTGGTATTATGAGTTTTGTCCAGATATCGAGGTTCCATCTTTTCCGAGGTTATTATTTGGGTACTGGGCTTATCACGGTTGTCGGAACGAGTTTTGCGACACTATCTACTGCTAATGCTGTGAGCGTTCTTGAATTTTCTTACTTGTCATTAGTGACTAATAATAATTTCTCGCTCAGATTTTTGACGCTATGTACAAGGATGGAACTTGCCCGTCAACAACAGACGCAGACGGTACTATCACACGACTAGCTTGTCCTGATGCTTACGGAATGGTTCTCGGTATGTAAATTTCTATACAATGTCAAGGATCTTCACTAACAACTCATACAAAATTTAGGTACTTCCCTCATTTGCTCCTTCCTCGAAATTTTCATGTCCTTCTGCTCTCCAAAACTGCTCAAGCGCGTCTTCCCCCCTCTCGTCACCGGCACGGTGATTCTCATGATCGGTGCATCACTCATTGGCTCATCTGGAATCGCGAATTGGGGTGGAGGATCAAACAGCTGCCTCTCGCGTCCTACATCGGGCATCTTCCAGCTCTGTCCTACTATCTTCGCACCTCGGCCTCTTCCGTAAGTCAACCCACATTCCAATCCGGCTTTCTCTCATCCTGATTCTTTTCGATAATTCTAGATGGGGCTCGCCAGAATTCATTGGCCTTGGTTTCCTGTCGTTTGTCACCATCATTCTTACAGAGCTATTCGGCTCGCCCTTCCTCAAGAATATCAGTATCATTGTGGGCTTGGTTGTGGGATGTATTGTGGCTGGTGCTACAGGGTATATCAGTGACTCTACGATCAAAAGCTCGCCTGCTATTACCTTTTTGTGGGTGCACACGTTCAAAATTGGTGTCTACCCTCCTGCTATCTTGCCAATGTTGGCCGTATATGGTGAGTTCCTCCAAATTTATTTTACAAAATATGTAGACTCATTTTTCCCCTCTAGTTTCGCTTGCTATGGAGGCCATTGGAGATATCACTGCCTCGGCCGAAGTCTCGCGCCAGCCAGTCGTCGGCGACGTATTCGACTCCCGCATCCAAGGTGGCATCCTCGGCGACGGCGTCAGCGGCTTCATGTCCGCCCTTTTCACCGTCACCCCTCTCTCGACCTTCGCGCAAAACAACGGTGTCATCGCGATCACCCGCTGCGCGAACCGCGGTGCAGGCCGCTGGTGCTGCTTCTTCCTCATCCTCTTCGGCGTGCTGGGCAAGATCGCTGGAGTGTTCCTCGCCATTCCCAATCCAGTGCTAGGAGGTGTAACGACGTTCCTGTTCGCGAACGTCGCTTCGAGTGGTATCAGGGTGCTCGCGCATGTCCACTTTACGCGGAGGTCGCGGTTCATCTTGTCGGCGGCGCTGGCCTTTGGTATTGGCAATCTGTTGCATGCGGATATTTTCACGTATCTTTTCGATGGAGTCAAAAGCCCAAATAAGGGACTGCAGGGCTTGTTTGATTCGATTACGATTATTCTGAGTACACCTTGTGAGTCTCAATCTCTGGACTTTTTCGGAAAATAACTGACGTCGTTTCGAAGTCCTCTCTGCGGGCCTTGTAGCAGCTGTGCTTAACCTTATGCTACCGGAAGAAGCTCCAGAGCATGCTGCCCTTGAGGGGAATTCTTCTATGGAGGAGATGGATACGGAATCGCAAGATTCGGATAAGAAGGCATAAATAAAACCTCCTTCCTTTGTCGTTAGTATTTGTTTCTGCCTGCATTTGTACACATCTCATGTACCTTTTTATGTATCATCATAGTAATTAACTTTTTTCAATTCCTCTTCTTAGTGTGCACGGCAAAATAATTTTAATAAAGTCGTTTAGTAACTAATTCTCCAGAGACTTTGGAAATTCAAATGGCACATTGAAGAGACTCAGAATACATAGTATTTGGTTCAACGCTGGGCATCGCGTTGCTGCGTTGAGCGTGCTCACACATACACGTGCGCGTTAGTCGCGCCAGTCGTCCTGACCGCCTTCTCTTCTTCTCGCATCATCTCTTGGGCTTAGTGTATATATGCGGCGCCAGCACTCTGAAACTGCTTCATAGATAAATCAAAGGGGAGGGCATCACACACGATGATCAGCCTCAAACGCTGGCCGTCGACCTTGAAGTGCCAGTGGGCACCCAAGCCGACGCCGAGTCGGATATTGTCCAACCGCCTGGCTCAATTCCAGTCTCTGACGACCAGAAGGCTCAGCACAAGCGCAGAAGAAGAAGAACCCTGCATCGATTTCGGAAACTACGATGTCATTCTACCAGAGGAACCTTTCGTCTTTGGCGTTTCACACTTCCGCCCACGAGAAGTGCCGGCCCATATTGTCAGGCCTCCTTACGCCTTAAAGGCCGACGGCATACCTGACCAGGCTCCACGGGCGAATTCAGGGAAGATTAAGCTCGGTGGAGATGCGGAATTTCGGCTTCGGAAGGCAGCGTCGTTGGCGAAGAAAGTGAGAGAATTTGCGGAGAGCCAGGTCAAGGTACGTTCTCCAAGTTTCGCTGCAGATGTAACATACATCTGACAGGTTTCACAAGGTTGGAGCTACCACGAACTCGATTGATTTAGCTATACACGAATTTATTCTCGCACATTCAGCATATCCATCTCCTTTGAACTACCAAGGTTACCCTCGTTCGTGCTGTACGAGGTGTGCTGGATCCCTGACGCAATTCGAGGTTGGAAGCTCATTACTTGCAGTATCAATAATATCATTGCACACGGAATACCAGACGAGTCCGTATTTCTTTCTTCTTCGAAGATTTTCATCTCAATATGTTTTTCAGGCGTCCACTCCATAATGGAGACATAATCAACATCGATGTCACCATCTTCTATAACGGATACCACGGAGATACCTCAAAAACATTCCTCGTCGGCGATGTGGATGAACCTGGCAGAGAGCTTGTCCAGATAACAAACGAAGCACTGGAACGAGCCATCGCTGTATGTGGACCCGGAAAACAGTTCAAAGCTATAGGAAAGGCGATCCACGACCTGACTGCGGACCAGAATTATTCAGTGTCGAGCCAATTTACTGGTCATGGCATAAATAGCTTCTTTCACTGCGCACCATGGATCCTTCATCACTGTGCGTAACCCAGTACTGCCTCGATTCAGAGTATATTAATTGAGTCATGATCATCATAGTAAATGATGAACCAGGATTCATGGAACCGGGGCACTGTTTCACAATAGAGGTAAAGACTGATTTATCATATGTCCCTGCAAGTTTTGACAAGCTGTTCAGCCCGCTATTATCCAAGGCAGGAATCCACGAGGTTGGATTTTCCCCGATGGATGGACTGCGTCCACTGAAGTGAGTTGCCGGCTCGATGTTCAAACAAATATACAGCTCTAACATTCTTTTGGGCAGAACTGTGCTCGAAGCGCTCAAGCGGAGCATATGATACTCATAACAGAAACTGGTGCTGATGTACTGACGCGATGAAAGGGCTATTATACACATCTACGAAGATTACTTTTGTCGGGGAATACAGACCTACTCATACTAGGTATCAACAAAGCAGAAAAAAAACAACCAAAAGTAAAGTAAACATTATATAATACGACAAAGAAATTTTATCATGAAGGAATACGCTCGTGCAGGAAATTTAGAAGAATCTGTGTCAGATCTACTGACTGTTTGCCTATCACTTTATCACTGGCTGCGATGACCTGCTTAGACTTGCTCAGCAGCGCCTGCAGGTCGCCCACCATCTCTCCCGTCATCCCACGTCGCATCCGTGTCGCCAAAGATGACCGCGGTGCTTGTCGTCTCTCTTTCGTGCTCTCCATCCGCGTTGTGTTGTCCATAACATGGTCATCAGCATCTATATCCGCCTGTTCCCCCTCAAACTCTGGCTTTCTAAGGTACATTGCAAATTGCGTGACGGCGTATAGTAGAAGCTCTTCGAGGTTCCGGCGACCGATGATGACGCCTTCTTTTACGCCGAGGGCTGTTGTGTACGACCCCGATAGCGCAAAGGGATCAGCGATACTCTGACCAGGAGGACGCTGGACTAGGTCCCGTAGGATATCCAGTGTACGATTACCCAGCTCCAGGAGAGTACCTAGTGACGCGATCTCGCCCAACACAATCTTGGAATGCTGTAAAGACAATCGTAAGAATTTATGCGGCATATATGTGGGAGGTAGAGAACAACTTACTGGTGCAACTAGTGCTTGATTAATTGGCCACTCTTCAGGCCCTCGTGAAAGCACTTTGTCTGCATGGCTGATCGATATGAGGGTTCCCACAATATTTGCCGATAGTTGGAACAGACGGTGTATTAGATGCAGGACGAAAGATCGCTTCGTTGGGTCTGGTTGCGACTGCGCCTTCTCGAATCTGACCCGCTCGCCGTGTGTTACAGGCTCATACAAAGTCGCAAGATGGTTTGGATGGGTGATGGCATAGTTTATTTGCTGGAGGAGCTTCAAAGCATTGACCGCGAACACTCTGAGAATGTTATCGACGACCGGGTTGGATTTGGCTGAAGTGGGAACGCTGACCGCAATTGCATAGAACAAATTAACCACTTGATCGATCTCTTCGAGGAGAGGCAGAGTGATGGGATCGTCAATCGTCCAGGAAAGCGCGCGGTCGAATTGGGCCCCGTACAGCTGAACAAAGCCCATTACATCTGCATCGAAGTAATGATTCTGTTTGCCAATGGCACCGACCACCATCGCCACGATCGAGATCATCGAACAATATGCCAAATGAGCTGGACTGCGTGAATTGGGGAGTTCAGGCAAAACAACATCAATCATCCCAGAGCTAATGGCGGCGCTGATGAAGTTGTTACTATACGCCGTCAGCACGCCCACACTTGCTAAGCGTTCAGCCGCTGCTGTATTGCTCGCCAACGACATATGAAAGAGAAGGATATGAGAGGCATAAAGAGGCTGCTTTCGAGAAAGTAAGAGGGGGAGATCCGAAAGGCCGACCAGATCAATGTGAGTGAAGAGTTCGAGGCTGTTTCTGATGACATCGGTTTCCTGGCACCGCGTTAACCAATGGACTGATGATCCGTCGATATCTGGACGGGTGCACTGTTCGAATACGGCTACGAGAAGCTCCATGTCGCGATCGAGTTCGATATCCGCCCTGCTGCGAGCAGCCATGAATACGACTCCAAGCGCGTCAATAACAAAGGTGAGTGTCGTCTCCACAGTCTGAGCGAAGTCCAATCGTTGTTCGGCGTTCAAGGTCTTGGGTCGGCCTAACATGCTTCGGCCCTGTTTTGCGATGAAATATGTGATTTGTAGAAGAACTCGATGGAAGGGATTGGGCAGTGTGGAGAGGAGAGACCTGGATGGCGATTGTGCTTCATTTAAGATGATATTGCGAAGATTTCGAATCAACTCCAAGAACGACGCTACCTCTGGTTGTTTCTCGGAAGAGGAAAACCAAGCCACCTCAAGCAGTGCCAGGACGAGAGAGAGTCTCGAACCGTGGATGGTGGACATCATATCACCACTTCGCCTTTCTGAAGCAATGTCGAAGGACACAGAAGCGGCTATAGATAAAAGATGGGGGCGAACGGCAGCATCTGTCCTCAAGTATGGAATAACTTGCCTAAGCAAAGCATCCCAAGCTTCAAGTAGTGCGGTTTCGGCATGAACAAGCGATAGATTCAGGTTGATGGATAATATAAGTTTGTCGGTCTCATCAACAGGATCGTTCATACTATCTATGGCGACAGGGTATGCCTGTAGCCGGGTCCGTAGGAGGAGTATTGAGAACGCAAATGAATCCCCATAATCGCGGTCGGAAATCGGGTCTTGCACCTCCAATTGATTTAATGTTAGCCCAGGGAAATTTCTCGACAGCAGTGCGGTTGCCTTATCGTGCATTTCTGGTGCATATGAGCTAGGAGCGGCCTCTCCCAAAAGGTCGTTGAGTTGCTCCTCTGATTTCAAGAACGATTCGAGTTTGAGATAACTCTGTGGCTTCTTGAGTGGCACTTCTGTACCGTGCAGCTTCAGATGGAGACCAATATCTTGCGTGAGGATGTGTATCGCGTAGGATTTTACCAAGGTCCTGTATGCATGAACCTGGACAGCTTCATGAAGACTTGACCGTTGAACGCCGTCGATGATCGTATTCTCGGTTGTTTCATATGTTGGCACAGGGCCGACTTCCTCGCATGCCACGGAAACCACCGTTGCCCAAAACTCGGCGTCATTGCGCAAAGGATCGACCACCGTTTTGTGCTCACCTCCATGTTGCCACACAATATCCAAGAATCGGAAGACGCACGCTAGCAAAAGGGGATTAGCCTCCCAGAGTTCTCTCCAAGTCACTAGAATATTGCGCGCAACTTCTAGAGCGCTAGTTGGCCGAGGAATGTCTTCAGTCTTCTTATCTTCGGCCTCTTTCTTCTCGACCTCCTTGCCCTTGCCCTTCCGGTCAAGTGGAGAGTGAGACTCTCCAGTCACGAACAGAGTGGCGAGTGCGGGCTCGTTATCGACGGCTAACGAAATGAAATTCCAGATAACCTTGCGGAGAGCAAGATCTTCGTATGGGTGCTGAACGATACGGACCAAGTTCGCGACTACTCCTTCTGGGTTGGGTAGGTGGCCAATAATCGTAGGCGACGTAGGCTGCGCAGTGCTGAGCGAGGTCAATAATGCACATAGCAAGTGCGCCGACTCGACGGGAACTAACTGTCCTAGGGTTGGTTCTGAGATATACCTGACTAGAGCATCAATCGGATCGATTCTTGTATGCATGCTATCATGAAATTGAGTCGTCATCGAGCGTGCGCAAAGTGCTTGCTCTAGCAAACAAGGTTGGCTCGATACGCTTGAGTTGGTCTTATGCACGAGGATAATGCGACACAGCCGTAAGTGCGACTGGAGCAAGAAGACGAGCCTGCGAACGTCGAGATAGCGGCGCGAGTTCGACAGCATACGCATGACCTGCAATCCAGAGCTGATACACGCGACGAGGGGGCTTATCGTCGACGTTGTTGCCTTATAGAGCAGCATATCTGCGATCGTCTGGCTGAGGGCGGGGAAAGGCCGATCTGCAATATTAGGAGGTGCATACTCGAGGACGCTGATAAACAACGAGGCGACGCGTTGACCGATATCGAAACGGTCACTCAGTTGTGCATATTTCCAGCCCAAGTGTTCTACCCAGATTTCGCTGTGCACAATGCGCACAGCACGGAGTAAGACCTCTTCCTTGAGCTGTTGGAGTTTGGTGTTCTCGGGTAAAATGGATGCGGCAGCATCGCGGAAAAGTGCCCCAACGAACTGCAATAGGGCGAGTGTCATTGTGTACTGACCCGTCGCGCGCTCAGCTGCCAAAGCAAGCGATGCAAATCCTGGTGTACGATCTGAGCCGAAAAGCGTCGTCGTGGAACGAACATATAGCCATACCCTACTGGCATAATTCGGAATAGCCAGGAGGGCAGACAACACGTTCAATGCCGAAGTTATGAGTTTGGCCGGAATGTTCGGTTTGGCGCGGGTGTTCGAACGGGACAGAGCCTCCTCCAGAATCATCGTTGTCAGCTGCACTAAATCCGGGGGCTGCGTCTCTGTCATAGTATGGCATACGACAGGCTTTCCATCTTCCAGGGATTGCATCAAGATGCCAGCTTGTGTAGGATTGCCCTGTATAACGCTCCGCACAAGGTCTAATGCATCTGTGATCGTTGCCTCCTCGTTTTCTGCATCCAGTTCAATGCCCACGTCTTCAATGCGCAAACTCTTGACCTGGGAGTCTTCACGTTTCCCAAACGACACATCGTGGTAATTCCCGCCGGAGCCGAGGTCCCTCCTTCGACGATTAACGTAGTCCGTCAAGATTTCAATGATGACCTTCCACCCAGAATGCTCATGTTGCCAGCATACGACAATATGGTCTCCACCATCGCCACTTAGCAGACGGCCTGTGCACCGCGCTGGCAGTGTTGACCCACCCGGCAGACGTATAGGGCGGAGATTGATGTATGTCAAACCATGGTTGCCCGAGCCGTAACGCTCTGGTTGGCGTTCGTACAAGGCATGCGGACCCGTACACGCGCTGACAGCAATCACTTGCGAGTATGTCGAAAGCCGGGAAAGGTAGTGGAACACGAAGCGGTCGCAGGTTTCACGTTCTTGTGAAATAGGCCCTCCTTGTCCAACGTCGGCGGTGTAGAGCGGATCGGTGTCGAGGAAACCTGCTCCCGTCATAGCGCGCAGAAGGCGCAAAAGAGGTCGGATTTGAATGGGGAAACGTGAGCGGGCAACGTCAAAGATCGCACGACGGGCGATGCCATGATACCAATCGTGCATCCAAACTTGCTGGCAGATTCCCGAAACAGAAAAGCTTTCGCTGCGTCCGAATAGGGATATCCAAACTTCAACGAAGGCATCAAAGTCGGGCACTAGCTCCACGGGCACCAACTCGACGAGACCAATAATGAGACCTGGATTCATTGATGAGACGCTGCCTGAAGTGTGTACAAAGGGCCTTACCTTTCACGACAGAACGAAACGCGACTGCATTAGAATCTGTCAACGACGAACCCATCCTCAACGCCAACGCAGTTACGAACAACGGCGAACTTGTAAGTAGGCCCTGTATGAGGTTGAACAGCCCAGCCTCTGGATCCAGACATGCTTTCGCCATTTGCATATGAATCGGTTCTCGATCTTTCATATACCTCCCCGAAGTCGAATTTATATGGTCGAAGAAATCCTGGTACGATTTGGGGATGTCGGGAGTTTTAGCAGCTTTGGCGGAAAGAGATGAAAGGACAGAAGCCCAGGCAAGATAGGTACACGAGTATTGACTATCTGTATGGCTCGTTATAAGGTCGTGAAGGGTTTTGAGGTCCAGAGGGGAGGAATAATATGCGTATGAACGTGACGGCGTGTCGGATAACTCGATGTCGTCCACCTGGCCCACAGTCTCCAATTCCAGGACTTCGATTGTGATTAAAATCCAGACAGCCGCACAATCTTGCTGCAGTTGTCGGCTTTCGTCGTCCAATAACAGTGTGCTATTGTGTTGGTTTGAACCAAGGCTGGTGTTGTACGCGGCGTCAAAAATCTTCAGCAACATTGGTCCACTACATGGCACATAACCCCACATCGTCCAAAAGAGAAGTTCAAGCAGAACCAACTGCTCCTTCAGATTTTGCTTCGCCCAAGAAGTTGCAGCCTTAGGATCTACATTGAATTTTCCTGGCAGTTTTGCTTTGGTTTTTTGTAGATATTCATCTATGACCGATTCAGCGAACTTCGGTCCATCCGGAATGATATCTGGGAGGATTTGGGCGGCAACACCATAAAGAAGATCATCGGAATTCTCTTTAGCGCGAAAGAGAGGTAGTAGGACGCGGAATGTGTGGAGGCATTCGGAGGAAAAGAAGGGGCCGATGGCTTCAAGAAGTTCGACAATCACCGATTCCGGGTCCGCGGTGGGTGGCAGGCCTTGGTTATATAGAAATGAGCGTAGGATAATGAAGGCCTGGATTTCATCTATGTTGAATTTGTCGCTGATTGCAAAGACATACTCCTTCTCTGCATTCTCGACTTGCATCACGACGCCGTCCGCCAAAGTTATAGTGCCACTCTCCACCACCTTTCGCGACGCAGGAGAAGGCTTTCCAAACTTGTCGGAAATGCTTCCGAGCACCTTCTTGCGTGGTTCTAGACGCCTTTGCAACTCTGGGATCTGATCAGCGCGTAGACCACCATCCTGGCCTGAGAGCGATACATGCAGTGCAGAATATGTTCTGAAATAGGCCGTCAACAGAAGTTACGCAAATTTAAAGGCATCTTACACATCAATTAGGTCTGAACGCGTCGGAATATCGCCAGACATGGTGGTGGTTCAAGGACACCTGCCTTCGACCTCGTCGTGCAACGCGACGAACTAGTGCTTGATTTACACGGCGCAGCCAAACAGTGTCCTAAGCGACGAGCATAATTCCCACGCCGGCGCTATTTTCATAATTCATTGTACTCTAGTACCGCCTTTCGAGATCATGGCGACATGCATCAAGGCGATGGTCCGGAACTTTGATATCGATACATTACCTTAAAACTCGAATGCCTTCGTACAAATACGCCACTGTCAAAAACTTAGAAAATGCTGAGAAAGCAATGAGAAAGTGAAATCAGAGAGGCCCAATCATCATCGGAGACCGGGGCAGTTATATCGGTGATGGACTGCATTCATTTACAATGGAATACTTACCTTAGAGGACATTTCATAAGTAGATCGGTTACCGGTGACTGCAAAGGGGAAGACTATTTGGGAAGCCCGACTCCGAGTCGGAGAGACAAGAAGCAGAAATCGGTAGAAACCAGAATGGCCTGTATGCGTATTTCTGAACTTCTTAACGAATTCCTTTCCTTTCTTTACTAATGGTGTATCCCATTGAAATTGCAACTCCGAAGGGTTGCATATATTTCCAACCATTGCTAATATTACAGCTAACGGCAAAATGGTAGACCTGTTCCAATTTTCCTTCAAGTGGCAGTGAGAGATACAAACGAATCTTCTTTGGGTAAGGCGCCAGTGGATCACTCAACCCCGTTGCTACTGTATTGCTCAAGCTCCACTCCTCACCGCAACAAGATGGCATATCCCAACCAGCACCTCCCATATCAAGGAATTTTCAGCTTTTTTTGCACCACTCGGTGGGGCGTGGTTCAAGCGTGGTTGCCAGTTGACATCATGCGGCAGCGGCGCCTTGGATTATTTGTGCAGCACCGCCACTCGAGGGAAATCACAAGTAGGTCTACCATTTTGCCGTTAGCTGTAATATATGTACAATATTGTCTGCTCTACTAGTATACTCAACTATTTCTACCGCCGCGGCGAGATCTCAAGGAGATCTGAGTGGTGAATGATTGGTAACCGGTAACCTTTGGTCTAAGATAAAAACGAATTTCTATATTCAGACAGAAAAAGCTGTGAGCGTGCAGCTGTGCTTAAAATTAGACGCCCGCGGCCATTTGATGTCAATTTGATGCGGCCGGGAAGGGCAGATGGCTGTGCTCATCACTTTCGAGCCGAAGCTGGATCTTTTCTTAAACTATTTACGACTGCATACTGCTGCAGCTGGGGAAATCAAATTGCATATAACACACCTCCCCAGCACAATTTTCATATATCATATAAATTGAATGCCTGAGACCGTGATGATCGAGCTACATAGTGCCCGTCTCCGAATCCGACATCGTCGATATTTTCGCTTGCGTTGATCTCCAAGCTCCAAAGAGGCTGTGAATCATACCTCGGATATATTTTCTAGTTGTGAATATGTTACCACAGGTGGGACCGTCGTCAGTGCAGTCGACGGCCTAAATGCTCATGAAGTGCTCCTGCCAATGTCAGTCAAGCGAAGTATCAGCTAGGACTCCCGGACGCGTACATATATATGTCTCTCTCTATCAAAGCTAATTGTTGGCATGTCCCCTCTAGGACCTCAGTTGAGTACAAGTAGTATGCTTACACGCATGTCATGATCAACTTAACCTCTGTTTCTGCTGTTAAACGGCAAGTCCTCCACTATCAGACGCTGGCACGGATAAAAACGGTGTTCTCAATGGAAGTCGTATTTCTACAAATACGTTGAAAAGGAGAATGAAGCGGTTTGCTGTGCAATAGTAATCCCATCTCTCCAACCGATGATAAGCTATTCAAAGCATGCGTGATTTAACGCGATGAGGTAGTAGTACTCGCATACTCATAGAGGCCAGGTGTACCTCTAAATGCCGATTCCATCTTTACCCAATTAAACCAACCCCCACCAGCATACTAACATCGACAGCGTGGCTGTGACGTTGTTACTTCTACTTGTGGCCTGACAGGTGGTCCCTGCGAACTGATCCAATGCTGTACGATCATGCACTCCATATCCCGGCATTTGTGTTGACCGTCTATTGCCACATTTCTGACATCTTAATGTATTTCCAATTCCCAGCATCTCTGCAGTGCGAAGGACAATGCCTCCATTCCCATTCAACGTATCAGAATGTTCGATCGAACATGCGCTTTGCCCAGCAGCATTCAAGCGACCGAACACATCCTAGTATAAAGAATCAGCGCACATTTCAATCCAGTCAAAATATCCCGCATTTTCCTCGTACACCCGCAACATGCCTACAACATTCACAGTAGCCCCTGTTCGTCCTGCTAGGGTGCCCGAGGCCTCTCATCCGCTGAACAAAGCAGAGGATCTCCTGAACGAACAGACAAACCGCCTCGACAAGCCAGAAGACTGGGATTGCGACGATGGTCCCCAAGCTTCAAGGAATATGCTCCAGAGTACATTCACCTGGCAGCAATTTTCAGGACGTCAAATCCACAGTCAACGGAACGGGTTCGTGCAGACTGTAACCCAAGCCTACAACGACCATCATCACTTGATCCTTCGGTGAGTTCATCCTGTTTCGACTGACATTGAGAGTGGCACACTGACCTGTGGCGTAACTTGTTTTAGACCCGATGATGTTTGGATTGCAATTCTGAGCCAATTCAGCATTTAGTACGTTGAATATTATGCGCGGTTCAGGCTATGCAGGCGTTCTAACGGCATTGATCAGTGTCAACAAGAACGCAAATGACTTACGGACGCACTTTGTTCGTCACGAAACAAAGAAGAAGCTGCGAGTCGTTATGCCTGGTAACAGAGATGCTGTGAATTTTGGCCAGCTTGCTGTTCAAATGACTGAGAAAGTCCAAGAAAACGTGTGTTGTTCATCACCTTGACGGCTATTGTATGCGACTCACAATGCAATTTCCCTTTATAGATCATAAATCCCGCACTCCAGAAGTGGATCATGCCCAATTTCACCACTACCACTGACAACGACACGGTGGTATGCGCTGTGATGATGATGGCTACAATGAAAAAGTAGGCACCAAAATTAGCGCCAAAGTCAACCCTAAGCGCCTAATCTAACACACCTTTTGCTTTATATAGCTACTTCGAATATGAAATGTCAAAGTGCGGCATTCCCAGCGTCACGCTCGAGGGCGAAAAACGCGACTGGGAGGAAATACGCGCCCGCATTGGAAAACTGGAGGAGTTCGGCGAGGAGCCGCGCAAATGGGTCCGCCTTCTGCGCCCCATCCTCGACCGCTTCGTGAGCGCATTCGACGGCGAGCCCGACGTGGATTTCTGGAATAAAGTCAGCGTGCACTACTCACTTGGCTCCGGCTCACGCTTCCTCTCTGGGTGGATCACCGCGTTTTGCGTGTGGGACAGTGAGGGTGTGTGGCAAGGAGAACCACGGACAGAACCGATCTATAGATTTGGTCAGACACACCACCACCAGCTGCGCGAGGTTGGTGGTGTGATATACCCTAATATCAGCACTCATAAAATTCCGATGGGATTTTGTCAGGTTGATGTAAAGGTGGTTGATGATTATGGCGAGTCTGAGTGCGTCATGATGTCTGGACATATGGCGACACTCGTCGAAGGACGAAGACGTGATACCGTGAGGCCCTTGCCTTCTTGGTTCATGTATTCCAAAGATGACAAGGCACCTGCACTGGAATCAGAACAACAGGTCGAAAAACAATTTTCAAAAGACCTCGCACCTATACCAGAGCCAGTCGAGTGTGTTCAACAACCTATCGAGAAAAGCAAGACTTGTTCTTGGTTTGTGCGGGTCGCAATTTCCATTGTATTAGGGCATTGACAATGCATTTACGAATTATTTATGTTTAAAATGGGAATATTTGGATTGCAAAGAAAGCAGTAGATGTGACAAACGCACGGATAAGAATACAACATGTACGGTTTCCAGGATCAAGGGGCCATCTGGCGGGTTCTCCGCATATCTCATGCAACCTTATCGGCCTCCACGGAGTGCCAGGACGAGATGCAGTACTGCACCGGCATTGATGTTGAAGTCCTTCGCGGTCTTATCGTCCGCCCTGATCAGAGTAAGTTTTATTCCTTAGCACAATCGATCATGATCAGATTAAGTGCTGGACGTACATTTGACGACCACCAAAAATCAGACGTTGTTGGGGAGGCGGCACACCAGATTGCTCCTCGACTTTCTCCTTGATCCTTGTGATCTATAACAAAGGTAAGGACATCTGCGCATACGACATGGCGAGCTGATCTGTACCTTGTCATCGGGATCGATGTCGAGTTCGATCTAGGGGAAACAGGTCAATCCTGCTGCAGATCGGGTTAGATCTAGAAGTTGAGGTGGTCGTACCTCCTTGCCTGTGAGTGTCTTTGAGACGGTATGTCAGCAACAAAATCTGACGCGTCGAGGCGCTTCGCTCTCACCTTGACTTTGATCAACATGGTAGCGACGATCTAGGGGTTATGAGTAGTCTAGTGACTTGGAAGATATGGGAGAGTATTCCGTCGGAAAGAACACGAAAACGGAGTGGCAAAAGACAAGGGAGTGGCGGTAGATAAAGAGAGCCCGAGTCACATCTCATCATGCTAATGTGACTGTACTCAAATGTGACCCGGTCCCGCTCCTTATTGACTTCGCCTCTTTCATCGCCACCACCACCACTAAAATCCAAATTTCGACCAAGATCTCCTAGATAACATCCCAGTCTTGCTTCGAACAAGCTATGAGCCTTTTACGGTCGAATTGCGTGGCTTAAATCTGATGAAGATCCGGGAGTCTGAAGCTTTGGACTTTGAAGCAATGACAAGACACGTTGAAGGACTTCATCGCGTATTACTTTCTCTTCGGTTGGATCTGGGATGGATGCCCGAGGGCTAGCGCCTTCCAGGCTTTTATTGATGCTCTCGGTACTGATATATCTGATTGCAACAATAGCTATCGTCTCTGGGGTTTATTACCTCTCGCGGATCTTCGTATCTCGTGTTCGAATACCTGCAGTCAGCCTCTCTCGGAAACTGGATAGGAAAAGTATTCTTGTTGGGACAATCCCCTACATCGCGTCAAACCGTCGTCTGATCATAGGTCGTTGTATAGAATTTCAACGATGGAAACCGAGTCCAAATTGAACTCCACGAATCTGCGCGGTCCCCTGCGGTCTTTCTCCCGGGTTCGTGCTCACGAGGTGTATTCTCTCTTTCCTTACGGGCCATTTTCATCCATTTGGACCTTATTTGATTCTCACCAAAAATGTCTTGGCGGAAGGCTGTCACCATTTGCCTTCTTAAATCTGCGAGTTTATTCCGCCCTACCGTTAATCAGGTAATTCACCACTTCCTATGCGGCCTTTTATGTCAAAACATACGCATGGGTAGGGCGTATTGTAGGGCCGCTATTTTTGACGATCTAATTAAAGGAGATGCAGACTATTCGAGATGCATTATTAGCATGAAGACGAAGGCTTAGATGTCGCTGGAGTGGATGCCCGACATCCCTCCGAGACCATTCTTCTTCCCCACAGAAGCATATAAAGAAGTTCCTTCGATTCTCTGTATAACTATTTTCCTTTTATTAGGGAGACCTTTGTCCTCAGCGATACGACACGACATGTCTTCCTCCATCGACTCGAAACCAGAGGTCGAGCACCTTACTCACACTCCAGCAACAGTCGCCCCGGAACTGGTTGTCTCCCAGCTCGCTCAACTCGACACGACACCATGGTATCGCAAGCCCAATCTGAGGATCTTGTATCTCATCCTGTTCCCAACATGTATTGGTGTAGAGATGACCAGCGGGTGGGATATTTCACGTTGTCGAAATCGACGTCGTGTTGAACATCATTATCTTCGTATAGCTTCGACTCGTCCATGATGAATGGTCTGCAAGCCGTTGATTCTTGGGATAGCTGTAAGCATAGAATTCTGCCCAATAACGACGACCCTCTCAGCCCCGTTCTCTAGTTTATCACTCTCCCAGATCCGTCTTGCTAGGCGTCATGTCTGCCATGTACTCTGCTGGTGCAATTATTGCCCTACCTTTCGTACCCGTCATCACGGATGGTCTTGGACGGCGTCGCGCCATCGTGTTCGGAAGTATTCTCATGATTATCGGAGCAGTCATCCAAACCGCGTCCCAAAACTGTGAGATTTTAACGTTCGTGTCTTGGTGCTCAACCGATTACTGAGAAGATAACTCCAGTTGCCATGTTCGTTGTTGCGAGATTTATCCTTGGTTTGGGCATTCCTTTCGCTATCGTGGCTGCCTCCTCTCTCATCGGAGGTTGGTCCATTTTTACATACGCAATCCGTTCGATCGTCGATTGACATTATCTCCTCCAGAACTATCACATCCGAAAGAACGTGCTGTCCTGGGTTCGTTGTTCAACTCCTGCTATTTCATAGGTACGACCATCTTAGACTATTAATAACAAGGATATCGTGCTCTGACACGACTTCACCTCCAGGTGCAATCGTGGCCGCTGGTGTGACCCTCGGCACGTTCCAAATGCCGAGCAACTGGGGCTGGCGCATTCCCTCCCTCCTTCAAATCATCCCCAGCTGCCTTCAAATCGGGTTCATATTCTTTCTCCCCGAGTCCCCACGCTGGCTCATTTCCAAAGGGCGCGGCGAAGAGGCGCGTGCAGTGCTGGTCAAGTACCATGCTGAGGGCGACGAGACATCCGAGTTCGTGAAGGCGGAATATGTACAGATCGAGAAGACCTTGGAGCTGGAGAAGGAGACTGCGAGTGTAGGCTGGATGGAGCTCATCAGGACGTCTGGTATGAGGCGCAGAGTTTTGATTGGCGCTTTCCTTGGTCTCGTCACTCAATGGAGTGGAAATGGACTGACTTCGTGAGTGCATCTCCGACAACATCCGTCTTACATGCTTCTGAGGTTGACCATAATTAATATAGGTATTTCCTTGCTCGTATTCTGGACAACGTTGGGATTCACGACAACCGCACGAAGAATCTTATCAATTTGGCCAACACCTGCTGGGGATTTTTCAATGCCACTATTCTCGCGTTGACAGTCTCTAGATTCAAGCGCAGGACCATGTATTTGGTGAGCCTTACCATTTTTATTATTCAGCACGTTTCCCATTCAACAATGTCATGTATTACAGACGTGTACCATTTCTTTGCTGGTAGTGTTCACTGGCTGGACGGTTGCAAGTGCTAGATATAGCATTGACGGTGACCAAGGATCTTCCAGAGCAGTTATTGCGTACGATCTATCTTCAAGCTACATATTTCGAACTTTATGTTTAACATGGGCTCGCCTAGGTTTATCTTTTTGTATAGCCCTTGTTATAACATGGCCTACAATGCCCTGACATACAGTGAGCTCATTCCCTAGATATCGCCATAACGTCCAATACTAATATACCTTTGCAGCATTCTTGGTCGAGATCTTCCCCTTCCACGTACGAGCCAAGGGTATTTCCGTCTTCCAATGGTTCAGTCGCATGGCTGGCTTCTTCAACCAATTCGTCAACCCTATTGGTATCGCAAACGCTGGCTGGAAATACTATATCAGGTAAATAATAAAAGAAGTCTAGAACGCGTTCTCTCCGAGACTGATTAATTTCTAGTTATTGCATATTCCTGGCCTTCGAGGTAGCTTTCGTATATTTCCTCTTCCCCGAAACGGCTGGACGGAGCCTGGAGGAACTTGCATTCTGTAAGTTTTCTCCCCATGGTGTCTTATGGTTCGAGGGCTCAATGATATTCCTTTGCAGTGTACGAGGGAGCTGAGCACAAGGAACAGCAGAAGCGAGTCGAAAAGGAGTTCCGGAACGAAGTCACTGGCCGTGCCTCTAATGAAAAGCTTGAATGAACGGAACTAATAATCGAGCCATGATACTAGCATTTTACTTCGGCACATTGACTCCTCGCGAATGCTAAAAACTTTCTTCTAATGACAAGTTGTAATTCATAATATCAGTACATGTACAGCAAATTTTCACTATTTTTGAGAGCCTTCGGACCGATACCACGTCCATCTGGCCGTCTACGTCGGGGTCGGTGGGCTCTCCCCCCCTTCATTCTATGCTCCTATTCTAACGCGCAGGTGCATTTCGGCAGCTCTCCGGTTATCTGCGCTATTGCCGAAGCTTAGACTTCCGTCAGGAGCGAATACCTGGGTTTGGGGGTATTCGAAGGGTGAAGGAGCCTCAGGTATGCAAGTGAAATCCTGCTTGACACCATAATCGTCGAATGTATATGGGTCGCCTGGGGTTTGCGGAATATGTAAAAGAATTGCATTCTTCAATTCCATCGAAATATCGTAGTCGAAATAGTTCAGAGGGGTCAGGACGAAGCTGCATTGCACATTATTACCAAAAATAGAAGGCTAATAGAGTTGGAATATAAAACAAACCTCGAGGTCGCTATATTAGTCTTCGTGTGAGGGGAATCCTCGGCTTGCGGCTACCGCAAGAGACACATTTTTGGTATCAGGCGAACAGAAGTAGCTGTATGCAGGACTAAGCTACGTACCAGATGATGCATTCCTAAATTGATCCATGCGACCAAGTCCTCTTGCGTGATATTTTCCCCGTCGAAAAAGTTGTGGAAGTCGACCGTCGGTGCCCCAGGGAGATGGAGATTCCACATGGAACTGGATGCAGGCTCCGACTCCTTACGGAGAGAGACGGCGAGATTGTACCTTGCCCAGTTCGCGTTATTGAGCAGGCGCTTGGAGCCGACAACGGTCTAAGTAAACAGATAGAGATCAGTTAAGAAAATATGTCCAGAGCAGTGCCAAGGAAAACTTACGTTGTGTATTGGGTTATAACCAGGATGTATGGAATACCCCCTTGGATAACCCCAGGCATTTTTAGCATCTTGGTTGACTACTGCATAGCCGCCTTGGAAGTTCAGAGGGAATTTCAACAGAGAATCATCTTCATTCGTGATATACTCCTTGGTGATTTTCTGTTGGATGACATGTTGACCCCAGTCGTCGTCCAACCACGGATGGATAACCTCTTCCTGGTTAGTTGTAGTCTTGAGCAAGGAATTAGCTGTCCCGGCGATGTCGAAATCAACCCTACATTTAGAAGTAAGTTCAAACATGTTGCCTCCGATTCGGAGACCATTGCATAAAATGGGTTTACTTACTTATAGTTGATGACATGGTCATGAAGATTGCCCACTGAAAATGTGTGAATGAGATGGACTAGAATCAGCAACTAATATATACCACTTACTGGAGGTATCGTGAATTCTAGCGCCGTAGCCATCTTGTTGCTTATTCCAATAACCTCCTTGCATGTAGCCAGAAGCTGACAAGCGAACTTCGATAGTTCCATCGAGGTAGAACATGTAGTCAAACTGAAAGGTTCACGTTCAGAAAATAGTAATGGAGGAGACGACGAGAAATTCACCACTAGACATCCGCAAAACGAGGGAAAGGATCGTCAAGACAAGCATAATTGAAAGTTCAGACGAACGCACGGTAATCGTAGCTAAATCATAAATTAGCAACTCTACATCCGAAGATGAACTGCGCAGAAAACTCACTTTCCAACGGTAGTCGTGCTCCTCACCGTAAGCACATACGACTTGATGGCACCAAACTCCCCTTCGTCATATCCAAAATGCCTCGACAAGGGCTTACCGCTGTCTTGCTCAAAGATGCAGATTGCACGCTCGACGTGGACGATGCCAGCAGTCGTGTATGTCGTCGCCGGGAGGTATACAGCTTCCTGAGGACAATCATAATATGGGATCATGTTGCGCACCAGGCTGCCCATTCCGAAGTGGCGATCCAGCCAGGCGGTAGTCGCCTGTAACGGGTCGTTGCCGCCTTGCAAAAAGAAATCAAGTATAGTTAGACGTTGATTCGTACAGTGTGGAAGGCGGATGCATACCGTATTGAGCAATAGCTTCCTGCGGGGAAAGCTGATCATAGAAGAAGGCGGGTTAAATTCGCCGCAGAGCTGAACTAAGCATGAAATACTTTACCTGATAGATAATTCGTTCTCCCCTGAACCTAATATCCCAGAAGCTCAGACCCATATCACGGTCGAAGCCAAGGTACATCTTCCACCCCAGCCAGCTGATATGCTGCTGTTCACGATCGACCCTGAATCGCAAGCCCGCAAATGAGACAGAACGGGGACCGGGGAGGTGGTCAAGGTCCCGTTCGGGACCCCTCCTTGTCCTCTCTGTCCAAGATACGTCGAGGTTGGGGTCGGCTTGTTCTGGGTGTCTGACGAGGGTGCCGTTCCTATATGCCTCGAGGAAGGAGTCGACGTTGTCGAATACTTGGCCGTGGTACATGTGCTGGAGATATTGCGTCAATGACGCGGTTGTAGAGAGTAGGAGATAAAGTTACCTTGAGGATCTTCCATTGCGATGGGTCCGTGCCAGAAACATCGAGGTATTGATAGAAGTTCACGGGTAAGAGGTAGGAACCTGCATGGTTCCTACGCCAAGTCATCCATAGGCGCCTGAAGCTTCCGTCAAAGCTGAAAGGCCCGCTCATGCCTGCGACCAAGGTGTCGTTCGGAAGGCCTCTAGCAGTAGCTCCAAATAATTCCTGCAGATGAGAATATTGTTTTTGTCATCAATTTGCAGATAGCAGAGAAAAGCATACCTGCAATACGTCGGCGATAGGCTTCATCTGCTCGGCGAGAACAAGGCTCATCTCGTCAAGCCTAGAAACTCCACGAGCGTTGAAGGGTATGTCCTCAGTGTGGTATATATCCGTGAGGGGGCGCATCTGCGTCGCGCGACTAATCGGGAGTGGACCAACCAAGTAATTCTTGACCACAGGTTTCTTCCACCCTCCATGATGAATCGTCACTCTCGCATGTTTCTGAGGAAGGGACTGCGCGTCAGGATTCTCCAAATATGCCAACGCAGCCTCCTTCGCCGGATAAAACGCCTCGATAAGGAAAATAATGTTATCGGAGGTCCTCGAAGACTGCACTTTGGTCAAGTTCAAGCCTTGCTCAGGTGCCTCGAGCCAACTTTGGATCTGACTCATTTCGTCGGTTTCCAGTGAGCTCCAGGGATTGGAAGGAGCCGGCGGCGACGAAGGCTGGGGTTGCGAACGCGTCGACGCGCACCGTTTGACATCAGCCAGGTTCGCGCTTTCAGGAGGCGCATCTTCCAGACCACCAGACCAACTATCTCCAAAGAAAATCCGCTGGGAGAATATATCGGTCAAGTCGTGCGAGCGCCTCAGGATAACGATAAATGCCAGGAAATTGAACACAAGAGAGACTAGGAGCAGCAAGTGTCTTTTGAGGAACCCAAACCTCCGTGGAGAGTGAGAGTTTGGCTCCAGCAGCTTGTAGGCAGGCGCCATGGTCGATCAGAGGTGATTTTTGGCTCGTTGGGCTCGCAGTTTGACAGTCTGGTTGATGCTAAATAACTTGATAGCAAAGATAGCGACATGAATGATTCGAAAGGCACGAGAAAAACATGTGGGAAGCATTGACCTTGGCGAGAAGATAAGATAACGCGATTATCACGCCCCGAAAAGGCATGAGAATTTGAAGGTTGCTTGAACCAAGCCTGAGGCCTGAGGCACGACCTGGCAGCCTGTTCAATACATCTATGAGCTATGAACATTTTGTGGCAAATCTCTAACTGTAAAGTAATCCGATTCAGAGACTAAAAGTCAGGATATCATGTATTTTGCTCTCGAGACCTCACTATAAATCCCGGAAGATTTCCAATGAAAATTGAGCATATTCAACACAGAAAACTGAGATTGACCAGCATCTACATATATTGCGGAGATCAGAGCTACAAAATGGCTCAAGCCAAGTTCAGGAACGTCAGTGATAAAGAAAGTTGTGACAGAGTCAAGGGGCTTGCAAAATCAAGTACTCGCAGCGCAGGTTGAAGTTGTGAAGTTGTGAACAGCAGTGAAGGCAGGTTTCTGACACGAGTCATGCATCTGTTTTTCGAAAAATGTTTGAGCTGTAATACTTGGTGTATAAGTACATTTAATACAACAATCAGAGTCATAGCGCCACTGTTGATGATTATCCTCGAGACTCGTAGTTCCACAGCTTGGAGGCGCCTATCGTTGCCAATTCATCAAATGAACCCTGTACGACAGCGGAAATGTTCAGCAAACAGCTGGGGTAAAACACAGATACAAGTGTTCAGGATATCTGAATGAGTTTGATAGATCAACGACTCTGTACTTGAGTGCGCTGCAGATGGTGATCGAAAATGCTGCGCCAAGGAAAGGAGAAATGGTACGCCTACAAAAGATACATGATGAGTGTGCAGAGCAAGGATGAGTAACCGTTGAATCAGTCATAGCGATTCCGGCGCCTGGGTGGGCTTCTCGACCGAGAGGGTGAGCGTCTTCCCCCTCCACCACCCCGGCCTCCCCTAGCACCCCACCCACCCCCACTGCGAGGCGGAGGAGAGGCGCTCCTTCGCGGTGGAGGTGGGCGGTCGTCCCTATTCCTGTCCCTGTCCCTATCTCTGTCCCTGTCTCTGCCTGTGTCACCTCCACGACCACCTCCACGCCCACGGGTAGGCGCATCGGACCCACCTCTCCAGTGTCCACCACCCCCGCCCCCGCCCCCGCCCCCGCGTCCAAAGCCCGGCCCAGTACCAGTCGCACCTCGTCCCCATCCACCGTCACTCTTGCCTGCTACGGGTGCAGCAGCACCTCCTCCTGCTCTCCAGCCGACAGAGTTGCTGGGCGGGGCCGCAGACGCGCCGGCGCCCTTCACCGAAATCTCGCTCGGGAGGGCGACGTTCTTCGGCAGCAGGACAGCGATGAGGAGGAAGTCCCCGGGTACGAAGCGCAGGTCGTCGAGGTTGCGTTCGCCGTCACGCGGGGGCGGCTCGGTGTCCTGTGTGAGGCGCGGGGCGGTGCTGCTGAGCGCGCCAGGCTCGCCGAGGATGTCCCGCGAGTAGACGGTGCCGATTTCTTTTTGGGAGTACCGGCCCTTGTTTGTCGAGTCGGCGAAGACGGTCTTGAAGGAAAAGCGAGCAAGCGGGTGGCGGTATTCAGCTACGTGAGGTGCTGTGTTGCGGAGAGTGGTCAGGACTTCGCGGAGGGTCGCATCTTTCCTATACAAAGTTTAGATTGTGTCTCTCTACAGTTGGTTTAGCTTACCAGGTGAATATTTGTTGCTCATCTGTCGTTGGGAGCGTCCCATCTTCAAACAACGAAAGGCGGTGGAAGCTGCCGATTTTGACAAATGCTCGAATCAGAAACGGTGCTGTCTACACAAGGTTACTGTCAGTAGATGCAATATTTATCTCATATACTTTCTTACCTTCTCTCTCGACACAGAAAACTGGGCAGCGGGTTGGCTTTCACCTAAATCCATTTCTGTCGACGTGGTTAAAAGGAAAGGGTATAAGGTGTTACGTAAGCACGCGCACTGTTCCAAAATCTGCTTGTCGCGCCAATTCGCGCAACGCGCGTGAGCCGCTCTTTCACCCAACTTCCATCATCTCATTTAAGAATGCATGAAACTAGCACACAAACGTATCTAAAGTCCGTACTTTACGCAAAACTACCTGCAAATCTTCATCTACTATCTACGCGAACCTGCGCTAATCATAGGTAATCTAAATCGTTTGGTGGACTACGATTCCACTTCCACTGTCAATCTTGTCAGACTCGCGAATAGTCCCTGGAGGACTTGCTTTATGCGGGCATCGATGCTCATGTACCATATCGAAACATCGCTGATACCCTGGAGCACCGGACAAAACGACCCTCTTTTTGCGGCGATATCAATAGCACAGTGAGTCATGGGTTTCTGAGCTCTCCGAATGTGGAGCTTTACTCATGGAAATGTACGAAGTTACTGTCTGCTTTCTGGCAGAAGACCTCACTTCTTGCATACTCGTGACGCCCTTATCGATCGAAGCAGCTCATCTGATTCATAGAAGAGGGAAATACAAGCGCGTTACCGAGTATGTCGTGCGTTTCAACAGCGAACAAACGCTCTTTTTTCGTATATTGACTTTCCGTGGTCACAGGAAAAGAGGATACAGTCCTTCGGTGTGGAACCCAATCCTCCGCCTTTCACTGCTGGACCTTCTACGCCGCCGAAGAGGACATCCGCCCTGTCAAAACCAAGCAGGATGTTCGGGCAACCGACCAGGTGGGATGCAACATGGCGAACGGCAACACACTGTGGACGCCGGCGGGACGGAAGTATCATTTAACTATGACGACACTTGATCTCGATCCTACCAAAACCAACTTGGCTCTATACACGTGTCGGTGGGTGGGGCCTTAAAAGTATTGTGCAGAAATAACTTGATTAGTTAGTCCGAGGCTTAAAACCAAACGTTTCCAGCCTGGTGCACCTTCTGCGACTTCTTCCTGGCCTTCTTCTTCTTTCTCTAGGTCGCATACACGTCGACCTTGTGTGTGTAACTCTGCGCAACGGACTCGGCTACGACGAACAATGACGCTCCCTACCACGATACCCAATCCCAACATCTCTGAAGTCTTGAGAGGCCAACTCTATCTTGGAAAGTGAGTCGAAAGGAGTTTTCATAGGCTATAATTTCCTCATGCTTGTTATTCCAGTCTATCGACCGCTCTTTCTGCTGAGCAGAAGACGAAATACTCGATTACCCATGTTGTGTCCATCTGTTCGGAATTCCCATCGACAGGTCCCAAGCACCTGAGCATCGCGGTCGAAGACACGGAATACGACGACCTCCTGATCCACCTCTCGAAGGCCTGTGCATTTATCCAGCATGCACTCGATCGAGGAGGACGCGTACTAGTGCACTGTGTCATGGGGATTTCGCGTAGCAGCACGGTGGTGGCCGCTTTCTGTGCGTTCTCTTTCTTCCTGTGATTCTTCTAGAACCCCAGAACTGAACTATTTTGTATGCAGTGATGAAAACGACCCATATCTCGCCCACCGCAGCCATTCAGCAACTGAAATCAGGTAGGTTGCTATCCATTCGCCCTGTCCAAAATGCCGCCAGCCTCGGTGCCACCGAATTCCGACCATTGTTTGACGCCACATTTGCTATATATAGTCCGTCCACTGGTCCATCCGAATTACGGATTCATCAAGCAGCTTGAAGTGTTCGCGAAATGCGACTACGAGCCGTCCTCTGCGCATCCCCAATATCGATCATGGCTGCGCCGACATAGGCAGGATGTCACTCAGTACTTGAACCATATGGCGGACATCGTCGACATCGTCCCCGACAAGCTTCTGCTCACTAGGTGCGTTCTCTCCATGTGCGTCATGTTTGCCGTGAATTGGGGTGGCTAACTTTGTACACTGCGTGCACATCTCATCAGCGAATTTCCAACGGATTCACAGCAAGCGCAATCTCTCTTACCTGGTCTGGGTATCACGCATCTGGTGTCGATCTCCCCTGCCAAAGTACCCTCGTCTGTTGCTGCTGTTGCGGATCACTTTCACGTCGCTGTCGATGACTCTGTGGAGGCTACGTTACTTGCGCTGCCTAATATCATTGCCTTCATCGGAACTGCTCTGAAGTCAGACGGTATGGTTCTGGTGTACTCTTCGGTGGAGGTGAGGGCTTGCGTAGCTGTTTGTGCGTACTGTAAGTCATGTCTGGATTTTCTCCGTGAGGGCATCGCTGACTTGGGGCAGTGATGGCTTCACAACGATGTCCTCTCCAACGGGCATTGTCTATCATCGAAGATGGTGAGTATCCTCCAAATCATTCACGCGCTAGTATATTGATCGGCCTTGCCTTCTACCAGCTCTACCTCTGTTCCACCGCACCCAAAAGTTCATGCAAATCTTAGAACTATACCAGGCCTGCGGCTGCAACCCTACACCTTCACATCCTGCACTCAAAGCTCCCGCTTCTCAACCACCTCAGAAACGCGGTGCTCCAAACGACTTCAAGAAGACGGCCGTGTCCCTCCTCAGCGAGACCGGTCTTGACTTGAGCGCGTTCGGCGAGGCTCTGAATGCGATCCAGGGTAGTTCCAAGTCCGTTATTAGCGTTCGGTAGCACGACGGGCAGAGTAAATAAATGTTATTTATGCTTTATACTTTCTAGTCTTAATATGTAATACAATTTTTAAACGAAATTCTCTGAGACAGCTGATTTTTTATAGCCTATATTTCCTTCATTCGATTGTACCAAGCAGTTCTGTAGTTGTTTTGAAAAGTGCTCCTTGAAAAGCATGCATTCAAGTTGATGTCGGCGGGAACTATCTAGCCGAGAGCCGTGCCACTAAATATGGCGGTGGGGACTTTCTTGAATCTTCTGATTATGACCCTGATGTAGGCCTTGCTCTGGTCTCCCCACCCTCTAAACCGCCACTATGTCGAAGAATATACCAAGAACAACGAACCAGTTGAGTTACCATCGCCCCAAGATCAGGTGGAACGAGGCGCGCATCCCGCCGCTCAGTCAGGAGTCGAAACAGTACGTACAGATGGGTGCACGTATGTTACTTTTCACTCACGCCGTTTGCTAGATGTCTGCGGAACCTAGTAGCCTATCGTGCACCTAAACAAAGAATACAGTTCCCTCGGAGTAGGTGTGCTGCTGTTCTCGTCGCGTTGTTCGTGGGGCGACAAGGCGACCTGTACGTTCTTCTCAACCGGTAGGTGTGTTGTTTTTGTCATCTATGTAGAACCGTTTTTGAGGTCGATATCAATGCCTTAACCAGCCGCTCGTCAAATCTCAGATCGTATGCGGGGGACACGTCGCTACCGGGAGGAAAGGTGGATCCAGTGGATAGGTCAATTGAGGACACTGCGGTGAGTCGCCATTTGGTTTCCTTTTGATGTTTGTATGTGTTCTGAGGCGTGTCTTGATACATAGCGCAGAGAAGCATTCGAGGAGGTGCGTTGATACCGATCCATATCAAGGGAGAACTACGGAGGTTGGGCTGACTGCGTCCCAGTAGATTGGTCTTCCACATGACAGGAATAAGGTCCCACTGCTATGTGTTCTGGAGCCTTTCTTAGCAGCTGAACTCATCGTTACTCCGTGAGTTTGATCAATGTTGTCTGAGGAAGGCGCTAACGATGGGGTATAGAGTAGTGGTTCTCATTCTGGACAATACCCTTCGCGTGCGTCTTGTGCCCATTTCCTTGTATCGCACTCACTTCTAATTTCACGTTCATAGCCAATCCTAAATGCAGATGAAGTGGCCAGCCTTTTCTCCCATCCCCTCGTCTCGTTCCTAAGCTCAAATCCCCCGTTCCCGTCGGAGCCAGACACGCTCGAGGTCCCATACCACACCTCATACGACCACAGAGGGAGTGAACCGACAATGTCAACTTTCCGTATTCACCAATTCTTAACGGGACGTGAGGCTGGTGGTATCAAGCCAGTCTTTGGGCTCACAGCGTACGTCTGCATTATACCTATGCCTCAACTTAGCTCACTGAACGTTATTATTCTCCTCTAGTGCGATGATGATTCAGGTAGCGCGGATAGGGTACGCCCGCGAGCCAGACTTCGAGGTCAACCCCCCTAATTCGACATCTACGGAGACGAGGATTGCATGGGCGCTGCTCCATCGCCCAGTATTTCGGACGGCGTGTGAGAAGGAGGGCACGGATATGAGGATGGCCAAGAAGATTGTCGAGGAGTTCAAAAAGAAGAAGAGGAAGGAGGCGAGAGAAGGGACGATGGAAAGTAAGCTCTAAGTTGGACTTGGGCTTTCTTTACTTGTCGAATGCTGGTTCCTCCTGTCAAGCGTGCATTAATGTATATTGATTTCTTTCGAAAAGGCCAATGAATACCACGGCAATGCGTTCAAACATTTACAAGGCATTTGCCAAAATGGGTCGCAGTCGAACCTCGGTCCCCAGCGGCCCAGCCCCCAAGCGAAATACAAATTCGGATATTTCCTGCGGTAGCGACTCTCGTGAAACGTAACAATCAACGACCGTGCGAGGTGAGCGCAGCCATGAACCCAACAATGGACCTACAAAAAGAGGCAAGTTATTCCTATTTGGGTAAGGTCAGTACGGAGTCGATCTCTTTTCGGTTGCACTCTTCTTGGTGACCCTGCAAGAACCCCAACATATTGAACGCACAGGCCATTTACGTTCGTTTGCTCTGCTGGCTGGCCAGCGCACGAGCCCCTAGAACTCGCACATTTAAAAAGGGGACGAGTTGGTCGTCCTTTTCTTCAGTCGAAAATTTGCCTTTCGTCTATCACCTCTGCAGAGCACTACCATCGCCCTCTCTTCACCACTCGAAAGGATGTTCTCCAAGGTTGCTTTGTTCACCACCGCCTTCATGGCCGTCTTCGTCGCTGCTAGCATCGACAACTCGTGCAACACCGGTAAAGTTCAATGCTGTCAGTCTTCTTCAATTTCTTTCTGGCTTTTGGGTGTACTGACTCATTCAATAATTAGGCAGCAAGCTCACGGATTCATCTGATTTCAACGTCTCCGACCTCATCGCTCTCGTCGGCTTCTCTCTCGAGGGCGTCACTGGCCAGGTCGGCCTGAACTGCAGCCCTCTCACTGGCATCGGCGCTGGAGCTGGATCGTCCTGCTCAACTCAGCCCGTCTGCTGCTCTGACACCAAACACAGTGCGTTATTGTTTTTGGTTTATTCGATTCATTCTCTACTAACAACTGCTGTCTAGATGGCCTTGTTGCTGTTGGATGCTCCCCCGTCAACGTTGGTCTTTGAGGGTCCGACTTTGTAGTTCTGGAGTATAGTAGGGATCTGAGGGCCGATTTTGACCATAGATAATATCTATTCTATCATTGGGTTATTCATTCGCGTCACTTCTTCTGAATCAAGACACTCAAGGTAAAATTAGAGGGTTTGTTCTGTTACAGTTCTTCGTTGATACTTGCCTGTTTGTCGATAGCATTACTCTGAACTTCTGAGTGCTTATGCCTTGGGTTGGCCTTGGGGCTTAATATTGTGTGCCGCGATGTGCGGCATGCACTTTGTGTTGAGCAGATTGTTGGCTTGTCTTTTCCTGGCTCGAAAATCCTTGTCCGCCAACGTAAAAGCCCAAATGACACCTATAACTATGTACCTTCACGAGTTCTCTCAATATTTTCTTCGTGTTTTGATTCCGCTAAGTGCTACACTCGCGGAGAGTCGGTCCGGCTAATGTGCAGTGGTGATGAGTTGGCTACAATTATAAGTTGGTTTCAACCACACACCTTGATTCTGCAGATCGTCTTGCTGAACGCTTATCAGCTCCCAAACGGTCTTTTAATTTCTCTACATCAACAGCAGACCAATATTCATGTCAGACAAGAAGCGCAAGACGGAGGGCGAAGTTTACTCTATTTTCAAGAAGAGGAAGGCAGACGATCCTGCAGAAGCACCCATGGACGAAGCGCTGGCCAATAAAAAACTGCTGGCCTTCAAAGCTCTCTTAGACTTTTCCCAGGTGGATACAGAAGCGGAAACTACTACTCGCTTCGCCAAAATCGCGAAAGCGCTTATGCACGAGTTCAGACTCGTGGTGCGCCACGAAAAGGAGCCAGACATGGAATTGGAAATACTTGAAGCCGAATTCTATTTGCAAATCGCAGAAATCCATGAAGATCCTTTCACGCATGGGAGCGAGGAGCAGAGAGTTAGCGGTAAATGGTGCGTAGACTTTAGAAACGCGAGGCGCAACTTGCTTTCATGTTATCCTTCGGCTTACATTCTTTAATAAAGGTACTTCCACCGCGCTCCCCAATATTCGCATGATTCGCACAGAAGCTCAACTAGTCTCACCATGTACAGAACTGGCTCACGTAAAGGGATGGATTTGACATTCGGAGGACCACCACAACTGGCCTCGAGTACAGACGCTTCGTCTAGCTCAAGCGCCAAATCGGACCGTCTCCTGCGCGGAGGCATTTTGTTGCGCTCAGTGCGCCAAGTCAAATCCGGGAAAGTCACATCTGGACCCTCCTTACTCGTCGACCTCATACTCGGCGCTAGCGACGCGTCGGAAATAAAGGAACTCGTCGAGAAGAAATGGCTGAACAACACGAGCGCATTCCTATCGGAATCAGATAGCAAGCATACTGCTTCTCTATCCCTCAAGCCAGTTTCAACGGCATCGAAAACGCTTCCGACCATATACTATTCCCCCAGAATCGGACTGGATCTTTCGCACCCTGGAACGACGAGCGTTACGACAACACCTTTACACCCTCGAATTCAGTTTTTACCACGAAAATACCGCTTCTTTACCCACCCAGACCTGCTTGTTGCCAACGGCCGTCCGCAGACATTCCTAGGTGTTTTACAGACAATCACGACAGTTCTGCCCGCTGGATTGAAGACGGCTTCCCTAGGAAATAGCATTGCTAGAATCACCAAGACAAAAGAGACGACTGCTGCAAAATATCTTGCAGATTACATTTCGGGTCGCGATGGGGGACTTAGCCAAGTTGATTTGTTCATTGGCGCTAAAGGAAAAGGCGCCTCTAGCTCGCCTGCTACGTATTTGAGGATGATGGGTGCGCTTTCTAATCTTTAATGTCGACGGTAGTACTCTGCGCAATTCAGCCCTGTATATAAAATTCTACGCATACCCCAAAAAGAGAAACTATCAACAGTCTACGTCCCTAGTAGATACAAATTCTAGCAAGCAGTTGAATAACTACAGTTGCGTAAACGATCATGCCAAATAATGGATTATAATATTTACCCCACTGACTCGACTCAGCGGTTGCAAAAGATCGACAAAAGGTTGCACCCCCTCCTCGCCTTCTCTTACCGTAAGGTTCAAAGTATGCAATCGGCCTTTCGCGAGGAGCTCCTGGGGATGGCGGCTGCGCACCCCTCTGGTACGAACGATCTCCGTCAACGGGGCAACGCTGAACATCCCCTGGTTTCCTTTACACGTCATGGAGAATACCTCCATTTTTGGGACCAGCGAATTCGACCGTGCGAGCATGCCAAGGACGTATTCAACGTCGAGGATGTAGCTGAGCTCGAGGGTGGTCACGTCGGGGGTTTCTTCGAGGATGCGACAGACATTAGAGCCGTCAATGGAGGATAGGCTGAGGGTCTTTATACGACACGGACCCGAGCGTTGGATGACGCCGACAATGCTATGCGCAATGTGTGAAGACATCGACGTATTTCCTGGGGCCTGGTGGGTGACGATGTACAATGTATTCAGCGCGGGGAGAGTGAGTGGTTGGAGGGCGGTGAATAATTCTGAGGGCGATGCGTCGATTTCTAAGCTTTCTAGAAAGTTGAGAGTTAAAGGCCTGGTGGAATTTGAAGTCTTGGTTAATCCTTTGCTCCATTTTGAGACGAACTCGACAAGGTTCGGCGTGTTTCGCAGCATTTCTATGAATTCCCCATTATGAAATTCACAGTAGGTAGCCTTCAGATATTTAAGTTGATGCCAGGGGAGGTTTATGGACCGAAAGGGTTTTGGGACGCTGAACAAACGCAGTTCGGAGAGCCGTTGTGCGTGCTGAAAGGAGTCGAATGTTGAACGAGAGTATACCCCGGACAACGATAAAGATTTCAATCTGGGGAGTCCATTTTCAAGGTCTGGGGGATCGGAGAGCAGGGCCATGGAAAATGACATATCCTTCCACCGATGCGAATGCTGCGCGAAAAGCCTAAAGACTTCTTGAAAGTGTGCGGGGGTCCCAAGCTCTATAAACCTAATAGATAATGAACGATTCCCAGAACGATCCAACGCTTTTTGGGCCAGGCGTCCCACCGTGCCAATAGACAGCAATTTCGGGCCTCTGTAAGGCATTAACGCGCCCAAGTAAACGTCAATGGAAGACCATAGCCTCTGCGTCGACGCCGCGACGTCCATCCACCTCCTACACACCCTCTCGAGCTGCCAGACACCAAAGCGCGGCGAGCACACATCCACCTTACCCCGCGTGCAGTAAATCATGATCTCGGTCAACAACTCCGCCGGGAGCTGTCGAACCGGCGCCAGTAAACCCCTCTGGTGGCTCATAGCCAGCTCAGTCTGCTTGATGCGCAAGTTCAGCTGCGCAATCTCGTCCTTCATGTCCTCGATATCCGTCCTGTACTTCTGGATGGTTGAGTCGATATTTGCCTTTTCATCGGGCGATGGGACGTATCCGGACCGCAATTGGGCTAGCGTGGCATCAAAGCTGGTTTTTGAGCGCTGGGTGGAGCTGGGAGGGTTATTTTTGCGGTCACAGGTAGGGCATGGTTTAGCTAGTGTGAAAGCGCGGCGACTATCAGAGAAATTATCTCTGATAAATTGAAAGGAACGTTAAGTAAAGTCTGTGAAAGGAAGAGCGGCACAAGAACGCACTCGTGGATCACCGTCGAGTTCTGCTTCTCAATCATCTCGCTCTCTAGGCTCTCTGAGGCTTCAGATTCGTCAAAAGTGACACGATGGGATACGTGCGGTCGAGAAAGAGAGGATGAATGGGTTGCTCATGCAGTTTTCCAGGCGAGCAATTGTCAGAAAGGGAGCAGTTGGGAAGCAGTGCCTTTCAAGTTACGAACTCAGTGCGGCGCCGCCCCTTGCCGATGACGAGAAACTGATGATGGTGCCTAATCGCCCCTCTCGCCGCCTCGAGGCATTGTCAACGCGTGAGCGAGGAGCTATTTTGGTTGCCAACGTGCGGGTGCCAAATTGAATATCTGAAACTCTTAAGCATGTGGTTTTACATCTTTCTTCGTTCAAATATTCTTACCCAGATCGACGCCTTGAGATGCTGCTAATCAGCCGCGACTTTATTTCAATCCCCCAGGCTTCCAGAGTGTTTGAATTATTTTTTATGGGAGGCGCGTGCACTATACTATCCGTCAGACAAGAACGAAGTACTGTGGAAAAGAAAGTCAGTAATCGTTACAAAGAACACTAACTCGAAGAAAAGGAATCAGACAAGTATATAATGATTCCGGATAGACATGATTCTTCACAAGATGAATCTTCAGTTGAGGGAGTCTGTATTGTCATCATAGAGATAGCAACCCAGCAGCGGCAAATCCGCTTTGGCGCCATTCGAAAATCGAGAGATAACAACTCACTTTAGCGGTTCTTGAAGTAGTCAAGGAGGACGTGGAGACCCTCGGATTGGACACCGTACTCCTTCACGACGACACAGCTGCATCCAACAACTTTTCTGGGGTTGCCCTCACGGTCGATCTTGCAAAGACCAGCCCAGGTTCCGAGGACCTTGGCATCTCCGACCTTGATGAGGTTGATTTTGTGCTCGGCGCAGAGGGCCTCAATGAGCTTGATGTACTCGGCCTCAGTGCAGGTCTCAACGAGAACGCACAGATGGGCCTGGCGCTTGTCGAGGGCCTTAGCGCACTCACGGAGACCACGAGCGAGACCGTCGTGAACGAGAGCGTTCTTCAAGACTTGCTATTGGCGAAATAGGGTCAGCTCCGTTTGATCGCGTAGATACGAAGATGGCACGAACTTGGAGAGCATCTTCAACAGAAAGCTTGCCCTTGGGTGCCTCGGCGGAAACCTCGACCTCCTCAGCGGCGACCTCGACAGGAATGTCATCTCCAGCGTCAGACATCCTGGGCTCAAAATCAGTCTCGCGAGTCCATCTTGAGCGATGGCATACTCACTTTTTGTAGTTATAAAGGCTGTAAGGGATTTACAAGATTGAACGATGTCTTCGTCCGCTTTCGTTGATGTGAGGAAAAAATAAGGTTTCAGTGGGCAGGTTATGCTTTGAGTTTTAAGCTCCGCTCGGTTATCACCGACGCCCGTTGAAGGTCACGCTCGTCGTGTTGAACGACGTCGACGCGTATTTCACCCCATATACGCACTACATCCCACAATGGTGAGCACCTAGTTCGATGTCTGGCACAACGCTGACCTGAGACAGAGTCTAGCATTCCTACACGCTCATGATTGCTCAGAACGTACTGCTCATGTTGCTCACCTCTTCGACGATGGTTAGGCTTATCTACCCCTCTAGCCCACTCTGACGCAGTTTGGGGCGTCGCATGGACATCCAAAGACACGGTGATCTCCATATCTGCCGACGGGTCCGTGAAGCAGTGGTCAGCACTCATGGGCCAACCTCATCCGCCGAACGCGCCCTTCCCCACACCCCACACACTCGCACAGGTTTCATTATCTGTCACCCCAGATGGAAACAAGGCACTATACAACAGCATTGAAGGTCTCACCAGTCTCTGGAACCTAGAAAACGGAGAGGTGATCGGTACTTTTGAGAGCTTCGTGAGGACGAAAGAAGAATCTGAACCATGTAAGTAATCATTCATGTTCCCTGCGACACATTACATAGCTTGATGTTATGAGTCTCCCGAAGCGTGGTCGGTCTCTATTCACCCTTCTGGCGAGACGTATGCGTCCACCGGCGGTTCAGGGAACATCACCATACATTCCGCCAGGAACGATACTTTTGGCGAGCGGCTGAGCACCATGTCTTCTGGAAGACCCAAGTTCGGCATGTTCTGCTCTTATGTACGTTTTTTTACATCTTGTTAGCTATTCCTTCTATTATATTCATCTACTAATCACCCAATAGAGTCCAGATGGCCGGCGAATTGCCATGTCCTCGGAAACGGGGCAAATTTATATCTTTGACGTCGAATCTGGCGCCCTATCCTTCACATTCACGTCGCACGCAATGTCCGTACGTTCGCTGGCATGGTCTCCTGACTCGACTGTGCGTTCTTATCTTGTACAGCTAACACCGAGACACCGGTACTGATATGATTCCAAAGCTGTTGTTAAGTGCTTCAGAGGACAAACGCCTCGTGCTACACGACGTACGATCATCTCCAGGAGGAGCTGTCGCTTCTTTCTCAGGTCATACATCCTGGGTGCTCAGCACTGATCTCTCTCCCGATGGGCGTCTGGGTCTATCCGGGTGCGTATTATCTATTATCAATTCTGCGCCCGTCCCCCCAAATTTAAATTTAAATCTCCAATGTCGCTCCAATTAGATCTGCGGACAAGAGCATCAAGGTATGGGATATTGGAGCACGCGCTGCCGTTTCCACAGTCCAAGACACAGGCGAAGTTTGGTCAGTTTCGTGGAGACCGAAAGCCCCTACTGCAGGAAGTCCAGGCGCCTTTGTCAGTGGCGGGGAAGATGGCATAGTCCGTTGGTGGCGAGGAGCCGGGGGCTCATAGAGAAGCTCTTTTCTTGTCTCCTTCATCAAATAAAAAATAAATATATTGATCTGGAGCAATTTAGCTCGGATTGTGTAGGTCGTATTTACAGAGCTTGACATCGTGCTCAGCGTTTATGTAGCAGTATTCTCTCGTGTTTCTCATCCAAGTCAGTTGATCAGCATCGCAAGCACGTCAAGAAGTGATGCAACTCCTCGTTGCAACTGGTTTGTTTTCATTCTGTCCTATTTGGAAAGCAAACGCCATGCCACCTGGCCTTTCTGCTTCTTCGGCTGGCTGGACGTGATGACATTGCACATTGGCTTTCCATCGCGTACTTACATAACGATTAACTTCGAATTCGAATAGGACATACAAACACGCAAATAATCCGGATAAACGCTTCACGATTTCATCATGATAAGCTAAATAGGCAATGGTCCAAAGAAACGAAATGAGGTTGGATGTCAGGAATTCTCAGGTAAGTCGATGTGATATTTCTCTTGTAAAGGGGATTTATGCATCACGGCATTTCGTCATGAATCCACTGAGCTGCGGACTATTCTTACCACACGATAATAGATAACAATTAAAATCTATAGTCCTATCAGACGCTTGAAGGGACTTGACAAGCAGAACAAGGTGAATTTGAAACTGTGATACCCCGCAGCTTCATCTGTTATCCTTCAATTGTCAAGTAGCATTTCACTACGCATGCTTAAAGCTGTTCTAAAAGTATCGGTGACCGCATAAGGGCACCAAGGGATTTAGGCCTCTGAGAACATGCTGGGCGTGATGAGAGCTTGCGCGCAGGGTAGAGCCCGAGATTTGCGCACGCGCGTCGCGGAACCAAAATCGTTTCCCCACTTGGCGCTTTGTTACTGGTTGTCCGCATTGTTGTCCATTACCATCGTTTGCTTCCGTCGCCTGTTGTGGACAGTGTGATCCTTATATTTACAGGGTTTCTAAGGCCAGGTTGGGGAGGGTGGAGATAGATCGAGCGCCACAAAAATCCGTGTCCTTCCTGTGTACTGTCTTCATTGAGGTGATGTAATGTTCATGTATCCGAATGGTGAAGGACGTTTGACGGTTCCCATCTTTATTATGGAGTGAAGTAATCATTGATCGGTGCGGTAATAGTGATGAAAGATGAAAACAAGATAGCTATGTTTGACAAGAAAGGTGCGAGCAAAAAAAAGGAGAGAGCGTGTATATAGCAAAGCGAAAGCCAAGGATGGATAATAGTTGTTACGAACCCATTTGTCATCGATAACTCCCGTACAAAATATGGTCGATATTGTGGCCGCCGACTGCTCGACTGACAGGTTCGAGAGGCATGACGGCTCCGATGAGCCAGGAGAGTGAGGGGGTTACGCTTCTGCCTTGAGCACGAAATCCTGTCTGATATTCAGCAGATGACGGCATATCTGACCGAATAGTTCGAACTCACCTATTAGCTCATGATATCTAAAGAGTATCTTGTCGATCTGCTGCTCGGTAAAGCAGTAAAGCGTCCCCTCGGAAACAGCGATTTTTGCTGCCACAGTGAAGTGAAAATGAAGATTTAATGAGGAATAGGTGTGGGCGGCCTCACCTGCATTGATGGACTGAAAGAAGCGCGCTTCGGCATTGTGTGGTAGCTCCCTGTGATGCGACGGAAATTCAGCGATATGCGACCAAAATTCTTCCTTGTTGCCTAGCCTCAACCCTACACACGAAGAAGAAATTTTAGTAGCTAGCCACCTTCGAATTGGAAGACGATAGTACCAGTCGCGTCGGAGTAGTGGTACACCGTGCCGGCCCTCCTTGAGTACATCCGGATCACCGCCTCACGCGCTGTCGCGTCGGAGACGACGATCTCGATATCTGCTGGCAGGCGCTGGAAGTTTGGGTCGTTGGCTATGGACTGCATGTGGTCCTCGTACGCCTCAATAATATACTGGAACTTCTGCGCGTCTCGAACGTTGTCGGCCGTGGTCAGGCGAAGATTGTGGTTGTGGAAGTAGATGTCGCCAACGGGATGCTGATATTGACGCCATGAGCGGGGCAGGCCAGCCTGACTAGTCAACACGAATGGGTAGGTACCAAGAGATAAAATTCTGTGGGCTCACCTCGTACTTCCTGTTGGGTACGACGCCGACGGTGGATTATACTGGGCGGTCTCTATGAAGTCTAAGAAGTTACGATTAATCCGGGAGGAAAAGGACATCTTTGGGTATGAGTGCAGTGACACCAAATTCTGATGCCCTGTCTTTATAAAAGGGCAGAACAAGGGAGAACGAAGGGACTTGTCCAAGGTCCGGCGTTATGATAAAACAAACGGAAGGAAGTCGAAAAGTAAAGCGGCAATCTAGATAGTGATGAACACAATCTAGGTGTCGTGGAAGTAAGCTGTACGTGAAGGAGAGAAAATACGGGCGGCTCACCTCAGACGTTATGATATAAACGACTGAGGTGAGGGGGGGGGGGTTAAGGCGACGGTATTTATACAGTCCTACGAGGAGGTCACTGCATTGTAAACCACAGGAGCAGGGGCCTTGGAAGGTATGGGGACTCACCGGGAGATGAGCCACTTGTGGCCAAAGAGGAGGCCACACGACGTTACGGTGGATGTCAGCGGTGGATGGTCAGGCATGAGAATGGTGGAAGAAGGCAGCACTATCAAAGACAAATCTTCCCTCATTGTAGATCTCTCGTGCGGAAAGAGAAAATAAAAGGATGCTTACCTCGTCACCCAATCCATCGTGTTGTGTCGGAGACTCGGTAGGCGATGGAGATCTGGAAGAAGTGAAAACTGACAAATATTCAGCTGAGGAAGGCACACAGCTGTTACGAAATTTGGCACAGACACGGCACTGGCCGCGTACCAAACCCAAGGGTAGGAAATACTATTCTGGTGCAACACACTCAAGGCACCTTTTGGCGTTACGCGAGGGGTAGTCATTAATATATCTTCCTATATTATGTATATGTTCATCGAGACAAGAACACACTATACCTGCCTCACTTCGTGCTTTCAATTAGACTTCGGGGCTCGGCTTGGAACTTCGGCGAGGCAGCCATGTTTGATCCAATTAATGATATAATGATATGTCCTCACAGCGAAGAACAGCACGAAAATAAGTGAATCAAAACATTGTGTTTGCGGCGTGGGACTTGGTATACTGTAGTACAGAGAAATAAAACAATACAACCTATACGAAGAAGCAAGATAGATCAGATAAGATAGAAAATGCAGAGCAGCAAGAGAACAAGTATCGAAAAAGCAAAGGAAATAATTAATTACTACCTAGATTTATTTCGCCGTGCGGACATCCACGCGCCGCCGCACACCAATAGAGTGTGTCAATTGAAGGGACAAAGGTGACGATCGAGGATTTTGACAGGAGAAGCTGCCGGTAGAGAGCAAGTGACGAGAGGCGCGTCTCGCGTCATGAAAACTCAATGATAGGGTGGGTAGACGGAACGAACGGTCTAAATGGAGGTTCGCATTGCCTAGCATGACATATTGCCTTTCTGCACGTGGAAATATCTGATTTAGCACTAGGAGTCGGACGCCTGGTTATAATAAGAACCCAACGCACTCTATACTTGGGCCGGCAGCGTTGTGCCAACTCGACGCAGGTTTGGATTTTGATAGCCCAAGGCGTCCGATGAGAAAGTCTACGTCATTTAAGGTCGTATCCTGTAAAGCATAACGATGAGCACGAGCTCCCTAGATAGACACAGTCAAAAACACACGGGCAGAAAGATATCGACCTCCTTGCCCCATTTGATGATGGGTACTCCTGAAGATTTTTCTAGCGAAATGACTTGCGATACTTCGCCTGGCGTTCCCCAACGATCGATTCCCTCGGCTTGCACACCATTGAGGCCACCCTCCATCCTCGATTTTCCTTTCAGAGAAGTAAGATAGCCACTCGTCATTAGCGCAGTCGCTACCTCGAGGGGACCATCCTGGACAAGTCCATGAAGCCCGGAACCGCGCGTCAACGACATCTGGTGCGTGCCGGACGCGTGAGAGCCTCCACCGTCTGCTGCAGCCTCGTCGCCCTCCTCCAAATCCATCTCGCCTTCCGCGTCTGCGTCTGCATCGGGCTCGCTGCCGTCATTTCCGGGAGACGGGCCTCCATCGGCCCCGGGAGGCGGCGGGTCCGGGGGTGGAGGCGACTTTTTGCGCGTCGGAACGTCCCTCGACTCTCCCTCGACATCATCCTCCTGCTCGCCCTCTGCATCCTGGTCCTCATCAATATCGGCTTCGGCGTCGGCGTCGGCGTCTTCATCTGTGTCAGCATCAGCATCGGCATCAGCATCCTTGTCCGTGCTTTCATCATCATCTGCCGTGGATTCTTTCATCTCCACGTCCAGAACGCTCGCGGACAGAGGAGGCATAAGCGAATGGACAATGGATGCAGACGCGGCTGCCGTGACGTCGGACGATAATGTGTGCTGGCGAGCAGTTTGCGTAAAAGATGTAGTGAGCTTAGACGACATAAGAATATCAGTAGTTGATTCGAGAACAGACACTGAAGCTGCATGGCTCGGAAGTGAAGGTGGAAATTTTGCCTCTGATTTCGAAGTCGAATTCACAGTGAGAGTATCGTCGCCCCTGTCTTCTTGAACTTCTGTGCTCTTATTGAAGGGTTTCGAGCGGCTTCTTGTTTCATAAGCTCCAGGCCCTTGGCCACTCTTCAAAGCACCCGTGTCTCCCTTCTCATTCCCAGCCGCCGGCGGTACAGGAGAGGGTAAACGCTCATCTTCTTGATCATTCATATCCACATCTGCTCGATCAGATGCCTGAGAGGGTATCTCAGTTGGTGTAGCGTCCCTCCCCGTCGTATATGACGGTGGAGGCGGCACAATAACGCGCGTATGCGCTGGAGATATCACTCGCGGCTCCGACGCCTCTGCTGGTCCTGCACCGCGCGCCTTACTGGCGTTGGCTCTAGGGCGTCCACGCGGCCTGCTCGTCCCACGCGCTGGAGGGGCTTTCTGAGGAAGCGGAGGTGCAGCGCGCTCCGAGTCTAGCTCAGGAGACAGGACAGAATGCCGCTTTGCTGCATTACGCAGGGGACGGCCGCTGATAGATGCGGATGCGCCGTGGGTTGAAGATGTCGCGGTAGAAGTTGAGGCGAAGGATGGCAGGGCGCGTCCACGGGTCCGCGTCCGACCTGATGATGATGATGATGCAATTGCGTTATCAGCCTGGGCGGGGGGATGCGCGCCTTGACCAGAATCTCGTCCATTACCCTGGCCATAGCCCCGACTTGTCGACTGATTGGCGTTTCCAGCCCCTTTTGCTGCTGCAGCGGCAGCGCGTCGGTCGGATTGCTCAGTATCGTCAAACGCAGCAGCCGCTTGGTCTGCCAACACATCGAGCGCACTCCGCACGCGGTCTGGCGCAGGAATCGGCCTGCCGCCGTCGCTATTGGTAGCTGGAGGCCGCGCAGGCGCCCGTCCGGCCCCCGACACACGTCGTCTTTTTGGCATAGGGGTTTCTGGTTCTTCCAGTGCACGTCCCTTCCCGTTCGCCTTCCGGCTGGGGCCGTCATCCATCATCCGCGCTGCATCCAGCAAGGAATCAAGTGGTGTGGGGGGGTTGCTCGATACCGCCATCGGTTGCCCTCTCGAAATACCATTACTAGTGATGTGGGAGGCGCTAAAACTAGGGGGGGTGGTGTGCACGAAAACAATCGGCGTCGTGCTTGCACCAGGTCCGTAATGAATCTGCTTCTTCGGCGTGTGGGGCATCGCGAGGACGCGCTGAGAGGTACCGTCCGCCGTCGACCGGTAGTACGCGTGCCCAGCGGTCCCCATAGCCAACCGATCGAGCCGCTCGCGTTCTAGTCGTTCTTGCTCCTGCATATCTCGCGTGCGCTGTTGCTCTTTTGTCAAAAGTTCCTTCTCCCGTTCGGCACGCTGCATGAGACCAGAAACATATGTTGCCCGTTGGCGCCCAATACGTTTGGCGGCAAGGAGAAGATGTTCGGCGTAGGCGTCGGAGGACAGTGGTGTATGTCGACTGCTGCCTTTTCGTTTGGAAGTCTTTGACGAAGTTCCGTGGCGATCTCGTGAGCGTCGTCGATGGTGATGATGGTGCGTACTCGAGGGCTGAAATTGTGATGGACCAGCTCTAAATTCTTGGTCTTCCGGGATCGTACCGAGGCTGCGACCCGCGGGTATGCTCTGAGAAGGTTCCATTTCGCGCCCTTTCCCTTTGTCTTGGAGGGGCTCGCCATTATCTTGCGTTTGAAGTCCATGTCGTGAGTTTGAGTGGCCAGGATCATGGCGGCGATACTTGCCTTTGGGATATGGTTGCATCAAAAGCAGAGGTCTAAGTCGAAGTATTTCTGCTTCCAAATGGGATAGCCGTCGTTGTGCATCGTGAAGCTGATAGCAATGTTAGGTTGAAAATACGGCGATTGAAGATGCTACGTACTCTATCTCGGAGCGCCCGAGTTTCGGCTTCATGCATTTCTCGTTGCCGGATAGCATCCTAAAACGTAAACATGAGCTCAATACGGATAGGTTGACCACGCATACGCACCTCAGATTTTTGAGGTTTCGTTCTTTGTGAAAGCAGAGCCTCTGCTGTGCGGTCCCACACCTCCCGCTCCGCGCGCCATCTCTCCCGCTCCTCCACTATCTCGCGCACGATATGATCACGTTGGGCCGTCAAATTGGCAATAGTTTCCGCCTGTCGGTGAAGCTGAGCTGCATCCACCGGAAGCGAAGCTGTAAGTCTTAGCACCTAAAACCTTTTTAGTTAATAGAACACATTGCTTTTGATATATGTGGCACAATACCATGTCCATGAGTTCCTTCTCTCTAGAGCTGAGATTTGAGTCTGTAGTTTGCGTTGATCCATTCATACGTAGACCAATTTGCGTTAGCCTTCGACGCATTGCTAGGATATCAGTCTCGGTGAGTGGATCAGGCGACGCCGCTCGTATGCCACTAGCACGAGGAATTGAGTCTTCTGGAGGTACAGGAGATGGAGTCATGTTGTGAATAATGTCGGAAAGGGCCAGTGTAGGTGCTGTAAGTGTATCATATCCGCTCATCGTCGTCTGCGACGATGACGAGATGGCGTCAGGCGTTAAGTTTCAAGGAGGATTTCGCCAGTCGCTAAAATCGTGTCGCTATTACAAATAAATCCAAACAAAAGCCGCGCGGGATCACGTGCGTAGAAATTCCTCCAGATTAGGCCATAATTCCCGTCATATGTTTTTGGTCCCAAAGCTGGCACGCGCGCCTATAGTACGCGCGCTGAGCGCTGAGCGCTGAACTGTCGGCGTACTACTCTGTGGACTTGTGAAGCAGCGGGAATATAACTTCAGAAAATGTCTATGGAGCAGCTTTTTGTTCATTACATGATTTTTAACTGGACCGCTGAAATTATACCAGAGTGGCAGAAACAGAGAAAATCAGTTCTTGCCCAAGCGAAGTCAAGAAAAAATTCTATGGTCCACTTGCAGTAAGAAAGGAATCTGACAAGATACATATAGCTACCTGGCAGTCAAAGGTGTATTATCTTTCCCCGATAATCGATTTCGTATGTAAGTAGGCCTAATAGCTTCGTTCTGTTGTCCAGGTGAAATGCAGTTCTCAATTTGTGTTACTGCTACTGCTCTTCTCAAGCTCTTCTACCCCATAGCTGAGTTATGTCTTGTATATATTACTCGCGAGTTCACGCTGAAATGATCGGAGTGCTACTTATTCGCGCAGTCAGGAATCAGTCAATGTCAATAGCATGACCTTTAGATTTCAATTTTGTACAAGTGTTTATTGAGTGTTATAATCCTCATAAAATCATTGTTAATTATTCACGCTTCTGTCGTTACATTATTCAGTCCCTCCGATAGCCAGTTAGTTACTCTAGAATAGTAGAAGTCGAAGTACAAAGGGCACGTGGCAAATGCTATTGGTTAGCGAAAACATTCCAAACTCGTACGAAAATGATGCCTCTCTTACTCTCCACGCAACGTGCTTCAACCCTCCAGTAATCAACCTGTAACGGACGCAATTATAGGCCATGGCATAGAGCTTCTTGAAATAGACATCCGCCATGTCCATGTCGGGATCCTTCTTGCGGTCTTATAGCCAGGGATATCTGCACAGCTTCGATGTTATCTTTTCCACCCCACCTTTTTTCGTCGATCACCTCTCGCCTAGGATACTCTGGACACAGCGCGTAATTGGGCGGAAAAGATACGACCACCTAGGGGATAGCTTAGTGGCATAAAGGCGCTCGACGACGCTAGGGAAATTACCCAGGAAAATGACTGTAGACGAAGATTTGAGGTCTGAAATCTTGCCATTGCTGTCCCCGCCCTATCCGCCATATGGACCGTCTGAGAAAAGACCTCTTCTCGCGCGATTCCAAGTTCGAGGCTTTTCGAGACATCGCCCAGCGCAAAAATCGCCGTGGCGGGTGTTGAAGGGGTGGCTGACGCTGCAAGCGAGAGAAAGCCTCAGTGTATACAGTCTTGGAAAACCAGATGGCGAATCGACTACATCCTCAACCGCCCTGAGACTTCGCAAGAGAGCTGCCTGTCTTGTTACAGGGATTATTTTCTTGTCGTTTATTGCAATCTCGCTGTCGTTCTCGGCGGCATATCTCTGTTGGGGTTCTGCACGGACCATATCCCAAATTTCATCTCCATCTATTCAGCGTTCTTGGGGAGCTTATACTCCTTATTTCTCTGCGGAACCATATACCCCTCCACCAGAAGATTGCCTCATTACTCAAGTATGTGTCTATCACAGTCATATCCTCGTGTAAAATTGTTCACGCTCATAAATATTACCATCAGGTTAACATTGTATGTTCTCTCATATTGCTGAAATTGAAGGTTGGCGTTTGGCTCTAATTCAAATCCATATCATAGATTCAGAGACATGGCGCCCGCGTTCCAACGTTTGGCTCCTCGCTAGGCATAATTACCGCAGTCAAAAAACTCCAAGAAGCAACAAACTATACCGCATCAGAGCTCAACTTCCTCTCCAACTATACCTACACCCTCGCCATGAATGGCGATCTTCTTCCCTTCGGCGCTGTCCAGTAAGCGAACAACATCCAGCTATCATTGCCGAACGTGCGCTAACCGATAACGCGCCCCATCAGGTCGGAGGAATCTGGGTATGAAACGTACAAACGCTATTCGAACCTGATAAGCCACGAAAAGGAACCTTTCATTCGCGCTTCCTCGGGAATACGCGTCGTTGAATCTGCTGACAATTGGACGTTAGGTGTGTTGCATGGCTATCTTTAATATTGGAACTTGACTTACCAACTACTTATACTCTTATCGCATTGGCACAGGATTCTCGATTGCCTCAAATAAAGTATATGCGCCTAAAGTTTCGGTGATCTTATCAGAAAGCGTAAGGGGCATAGTCATTTACCATATTATCGTGACTCAAAGTCTACCTCCAGCACAACGATACCCTTGACAACAACATGTGCCCAAATGTCGGCTCATCCGATGATAAAACAGATATTTGGACCAAAGTATATGCTACGCCTATCGCTGCACGCTTGAATGCCCAAGCACCGGGCGCAAATTTGACGCCTGAGAATATCCCTTTCCTTATGGCGCTGTGTGCATTTGAGTCGATTGCGAATGACCAGAGAAGTCCTTTCTGTACTCTCTTTACCCCGCAAGAGTTTGAACAATACGAATACTTTGTTGATGTTGGGAAATATTATGGGACAGGGTGTGCACTCTTTTAACTCATATACCACTTCACTGCCTCATTGTCTCCGTCGCAGCCACGGAGCATATCTAGGCCGTGTCCAAGGAGTGGGCTACGTCAACGAGCTCCTCGCCCGCCTCACTGAGACACCAGTCAGCGACAACACACAAACCAACCACACCCTCGACTCCTCCCCCATCACGTTCCCCCTCAACCGCACGCTCTACGCCGACTTCTCGCACGATAACCAGATGGTGGCCATATATGCTGCAATCGGGCTCTTCAAGCATTCTGCTGACCTCGATCCTGCGCTACCCGATCCCAAAAGAGCATGGTTCATCAGTCACCTCACGCCATTTAGTGGACGGATGGTCACTGAACGTCTGACGTGTATTCGACGCTCTGTGAGGCATGGCGGTGCTGGATATTCGACGATGCACTCTAGGGAAACGTTCATTCGGATACTGGTGAACGATGCGCTGCAGCCGCTGGAGTTCTGTGGTGGAGATAAGGATGGGCTTTGCACGTTGAGCGCTTTCGTGGAGAGTCAGACGTATTCGAAGGAGAATGGACAGGGCGACTTTGAGAAGTGTTTTGAATAGGTGAGTCAGGAATTCTTCGCTATTCATGTAGAATTGTCGTTCATACTTGAGGCGGAAAGGATTAGCGAGGCGAAATCCCTCCACTGTATAAGGAAGACTCAAACAAGAAGCAAATTTAGATGACCCGAGTAACGTGTTTGTGAAGAATAGGATTCGCGTGCGTGCAACTTGAATTTGAAATTTAATTTTGAATGGTTGGTTTTGAAATCCGTATAAGCGCCTGTTGTCAATTGAAAAAACGAAAAACGAACCGTGGCGATCTTGCCTACCATAGTCGTCCCACTTACATTTGTTTCAATTGGGACATCACCATTTTCGACACAAGTAACCATTCTTATTCTCTGTACATTCGTCGTCAACCAAACATCTGCGAGTCGCCGTCGGCGGCACCTCGCCTTCTCGTCCTGCCTGCATATCATTGGCCCGGATCCATGATGCAGGCAGCGGAGGCGTCTGGCATGGTCGAGAATTGATTATATTCTCCGACCTTTAGCGAAATGAGAGAAGCGGCGACGTGTCAAAACTAGTCGCCTCGAGAACACAACAGGTCATCAACATACAAGCCAAGCAAACATACGGGCGTCAAAACGGGCAAATTATTCCTAAATAGGTAAAGATCGTGATGACTTGCTGTCGAGTTCTTTTTCGGTTGCCACGGTCTCAAGGATTAGCGACGCTTCTCGTTACTCTCCCTGCAAGGAGGCAATATGTTTCAGCCATGTTCCGCCAGCGCACGAGCCCCCTGCGAGGAGTATAAGAAGGGATCGAGGTTCTCTTCCAGTTCTCCAGTCGAATACCACCTTTCGTCTTTCACTCTCGTTTACAAAGCCCACCAGCTCCTCTCAATCTCTTCCATCCAAGATGTTCTCCAAGCTCGCTTTGTTCACCACCGCCTCCATGGCCCTCTTCGCTGCTGCTGCCCCCGCCATCAGCAACTCTTGCAACACCGGCTCTGTCCAGTGCTGTTAGTGCTTGGCTATCTTCTTGTCGATGTTTCTGGTCTAACGTTTTTATTTTTTATTTTTGATGCACAGGCAACTCTGTCGAGTCCTCTGATACCCCGCTTGTCTCTACCCTCCTCTCCCTTCTTGGCGTCGTCGTTGGCCCTATCACTGCCCAGGTCGGCATAACCTGCAGCCCCATCACCGCCATCGGTCTGGGCGGCAACTCCTGCTCTGCTCAGCCCGTCTGCTGCGAGAACACCAGCTTCAGTACGCCTTTCTTTCGCTTGCTTCGATTTCCATATGACTGACTCCGACTGTTGTAGACGGACTGGTCGCCCTTGGATGCAGCCCCATCAACCTTAATCTCTAAGCTCCAGAACTTTGGATAGATTACTATTACATACTACTATACCTTTTAATTGCACGCTCGAATTTAGCACAGGGCATCCGTTCTTTTACAGTGGGTTGTATCTGAAGTTCTCCTAATCAGCATTTTGCACACTCCATCCAGGGTTGATTGCCCTCTTTCTGCGTTAATATGTAATCTTCGAGGTAAGGATTCTGTCGTTCACCTCTCTAGAGCTCCTGCATGCCTGTCAAGCATTTTGCGCTGGCCATCCCGGTGTCCTATCTCCTGGCGTTGCCTCCGTTGGTGATACAATACTGATGGTGTCAAAGAAAACCCTACACATGGGCAGAGCTGGGTCAACTTTGAAGAGAGATTGATGAATTCTTTGTGCGCCAGATCGAAGAACCGATTTCACATCCAGCCCCTAATTTCAACATTGCCAAATATGGTAATCTTAGCCAAAAAAGTGCGGCATCTCCAAGACTCCAACCTCCACAGAAATGGAGTTGCTATCTTGCACTCTGTACTGGTATCTTAGCAAGCATCTGTGGTATTTCTGCGGAAAGATACTTTGTAAGATAACACTTGAACATCGTCGCTTGACTTGACAACACATTTATTTTATGAGGCATTGAGCTTTCAACACAACACAAGTTAGAACAGTCAACAAACGTAGATCTTCTTGTTGATTTTCTTCCTCCTGCAGATATACCAGATCAACACCAGAGATGATCAAGGCACGAGGAAAGGATGCAGAACCTCCCGATTTCAACGGTGGGAAAATGCTGATCACCGACGGCAGTGGACGCGTTTTCCTTCTGCCACCCGCGGCCATCTTCAACGGTTCATCTCAAATCTTGGCTGCCGTCTTTGCAACTTGTCTGCTGCGCTCAACATCACTCCTACTGGCATCTTTTCCAAGCCTCGATATCCCGTTGGCTTTTGGACTAAATGGATCAAGCAGTGCGTGCTGGGGCGCGTCCTGTTTCCTCGAGGTATGTTTTCTATACATTTTGTCCCTCATGCATCAGTTTCAATGTCTTCGTACTGATAGCTTCATTTAAAATCCCTGACATAACTGCGAGATCGACCTCGTGGAAAGGCTAGTGTCGTACAAGCTATGCGCGCCATGATTTCATCACGACCTTTGGATCGTGAAAGCAGCTGGCGATCGTCGTCGATCAGCCGTATTCCTGGTGTTGTTGGTGCGCGCCTCCATACTTCGGCGTTGAACATATGATGACAAGAAAACAGAAAACAAGCCAGTTTAATGTTCGTTCAACATTAAGAATAGCAACGTAACATCCCACATGCTGAGCAGAGTCACCGTAGTGTGTTGAACAGGCCCTTTGCACGTGGGTGATACGATTGGCTCAGCGTCCTCAGCACGGTCCTGAGGCTGTGAGACTTCGACTTAGCCGTCCACTATAACCTCGACTGCAATGCGCTTGTTACAACAGTTACATGCTCGTTACATGCTCGTGTTATAACGTATGTCTCTATGGATGATTTGTACGTGATTATCACCGTCGCATCATAATCTTATCTTGCCAGGCTCACTTTTATAAAAGACCAGCAACCGTAGCGTTTTGGATGGTCGTCCTACTCGACTAAAATTAACCTCGCGATGGTCGCTTTCGAAAAATACCAACATATCCTCCCGGCAGCTGATAAAGGTTGTCTTCCCGAAGAAGTGTGGCTGCTAGCGCCGCATGCTCAAGCTTACGATACCGCGGAAAGGCAGCTTCTCTTCCCTTCGCCACGTATCCCGAGCACTATCAACGACAGCCACGGTCTTTGGGGGCCATATCAGGGCGAGAAGCATGTGGGCAGACGCGGCGGGCGCATATATGAAGCCAGAAAGCCTGTTGGAGGTTCGATTACATCCCAGACCCAGCCGGTGCTGAGATTTCGCCCGAACTCTGTTGTCTGTTTTGCTTTAGGCGTCATGTTGCTGGCCTTCGCTTCAATCTGGCTGCTCTTCTCGGGGATCCGTTTATGCCTTGGATCTTCATTACCCAAGGTCATTACGCAGTTTGCGCCTGCACCTGTCCAACGGTTGTGGGCTGCATATACGCCGTATTTTTCTGTTAGACCATATACCCCTCCTCCCAGATATTGTCGTATTACTCAAGTGAGTTCCTCTACATTGCCCTGCAACGTTCGTGCTGATTATTTGACTACTATCTAGGTCAACATTGTAATCAAATCACCTTTATGTTTGTGATGTATATCTCATTGTGTCGAATTTAGCTTCAACGGCACGGCGCTCGCTTTCCTACCTCTGGCGCGACGACAGGCATTCTGGCCGCTGTCGCGAAGCTCCAGTCAGCTACTCATTATACCAACCCTCGGCTGAACTTCATTCGAAACTATACCTACACACTTGGGAGAAATGGCGACCTCGTACCTTTGGGTGCTTTCCAGTAAGCACTATCGCACAAATGTCCATTCCTGATCTCCTACGCGACTCTCACAGATCAGAGGAAGCTGGAAAGGTGGCATATACTCGCTATGGTCGGCTTATCTCACAGAAAAACCTCCCGTTCGTAAGAGCTTCTTCCAGTGAACGCGTCGTCAACTCCGCTACCAATTGGACGTCAGGTATGTCCCTAGCCCAATAATGCCTTCCTCAACAACAGTCTTAGCCTTCTTTCGCACTGGAAGGGTTCTCAATAGCAAGTAATCATGTCTTCAACGCCGAGCTCTCTGTCATTCTATCAGAAAATGTAAGATGATCTAGTTTCCGAGAATTTGACCAGCTAACCTCTCCCTGTAGCTCAATGATACACTGGACGACAGTATGTGCCCTAACGCAGGGTCGTCTGACCCGCAGACGGATATCTGGACCGAGATTTATGGCGCGCCCATCGCCGCGCGTCTGAACAGCCAGGCCCTTGGCTCCAATATGACTGCGGCTGATATATCCAATCTGATTCCCCTCTGCCCATTCGAGTCGGCTGCAAAGGACGAAACCAGCCCCTTCTGCGCCATCTTCACGGCCGAAGATTTCGCCCAGTTCGAATATTTTGGCGACCTTGACAAATTCTACGGAACTGGGTTAGTGTTATGAGACTGAATACGTACCCTCGACTGCGAACAAAAAAGCCCTCTGACGCTTAATCATTTGTCCTCTGTTTTTCATAGGTACGGCCAGGCGCTGGGACCTGTGCAAGGGGTTGGGTATATCAATGAGCTCCTTGCGCGTTTGACAGGAACATCAGTCAAAGACAGCACACAGACTAACCGCACCCTCGACGCGTCTCCCGCTACGTTCCCTCTCGACCGCACTGTCTACGCTGATTTCTCGCACGATAACCAAATGGCTGCCGTCTACGCGGCTCTGGGCCTGTTCAAGCAACCTCAGCCCCTCGATCCGACCTCACCAAGCCGTAAGCGGACGTGGGTGACGAGTCATCTGACCCCCTTCAGCGCACGCATGGTGACGGAACGCCTTGAATGCAGTAGCGGCGCTAGTCGGAACCTGAGGACGGGTGCATATGTCAGAATTTTAGTGAACGACGCACTCCAGCCGTTGGAGTTCTGTGGCGGCGATCCAGATAACAGTCTGTGCACGCTCGATGCGTTCGTCGCGAGCCAGGCCTTTGCGCGAAACAACGGGGCAGGCGATTTCGAAAAATGTTTCAACTGAGTTATTCGAGTCGAGGGTGGGGGTGGGGAAAGTCTGACGATGCCGTCGGTCTTCCAGGAGGCGTTGAAATGAAACTCTGCGTACATAGTAGGTACTCTTGAATGGCCGCATTATATTCGATTATCTCCATGATGGGGACATGCTCATGTTGAATTCTTATTCAGTCGCCTTGCCAAGTTCCTGCTTCTTCCTCCATCTATGGAGTAGGCTGGCATCCGCCAGGGGAAGAACACGAAAGCCTGGGGATTGCACGATTGCTTCCAGTCTCCCATCGCTCAGATATTTGGGATGGATTGTATCCATGATCCATCACATTACAACGTCTGGGCATCGTCATTTAAAATTACCCCCATATGAACGTTCTCCCATCACCGCAACATGTTTGCCTCAATTAGCACATGTCTCAGACATATCTCCATGTTCACGCAATTCCTGACTCACAGTTTCCGTTTCGAGTCCTAGCAAATGCGCCACCGGTCTTCATGACTGCTGCAAGAGCATCTAAAGGAAGGACGTCGAACGAGCGAAAAAGAAGAAAAAAAAGCAGACCGCAGGAAAAAAAAATAAGTTTGGCATCGAGGCGCCCAGAAAATCACGGACTCCCGACGCCTCTTACGCTCTAATTTTCCTCGGTATCTAATGCGAGGGCGCCGTATGACCATCTCAATTACGCCAACATTCCTCAAAATACACATCATCTTATTATAGAAACACCATTCCATCCCCGCACAGGTGACTGTCCAAAGTCAATCGGTCTGTCCTTTTCCTTCATCTCGAACGATCTCGTACGAGGTCCACATTTACCGCAAGCGGTACGGGGCGCACATAATTCTCTTCCTTTTGCCGAAAGGGGACAGATCGTTTTGCACCCGCGCGTGGCTACCCCACAATGGCGCGCGTACCCCATGACCCATACCCCGGCTCTCCAATGTTAAATACAGCATCCGCGCGCCTTGGCGCGTATGATCTACGATGCAAGCTTGCTTTGTATACCTTTTTGCGGGTACAGGGGCTGCGACTCAACGTCAATCCCCAAAGTGCGAATGGAAATTGGGACTAGGCCCTTGTTTGCGGTAGCGCCTGCTTGGAATTGCGATAAATACCTGCGGGGGTGCGGAGGGGTTGGTTCTTCAGTCCTTACGTCTCCTCCTCCACCAGCTTTCACTTGTTCACTTGTCTGCCTCTTGGACTAGTAAACGTACCGACTCAACCACAGCGCCCCACACCACATCCCACCCTATCTTTTCCCCCCCAGCAACCATGTCTTCGGCTGCGACATCTGAAAAAGGAACTGAAGAGCGAATCAACGTCGTCCCCAACAACATTCAGTATGTCCCCAGACCATCGAGGATCGCTAACCCAGGCCCTGCGTATGTTCCTATCTCTTCTTGCACGCTCGAAGAAAAATATTCATCGGTGCTCTGTTTCTCCTGTGCAGTGGTATCTTCTCCTTCGCATCGACGACGTTCATCCTCTCCATGTTCAACGCCAACGTGCGCGGGATCGAGCACCCGCACGTCGTCGTCGGCATGGCCATCTTCGCAGGCGGCCTAGTGCAGTTCTGCGCAGGCATGTGGGAGTTCCCCCGCGGGAACCTGTTCGGCGCTACCGGTACGTTGTGCTCCTCCTCCGTTCCCTCCTACCCATGTCTTGTATACTCATTCAATTCTTTCTTTCTTTTGAATGATCAGCGTTCTCATCCTACGGCGCATTCTGGATGTCCTACGCCACCATCTTCCTCCCCAGCTCCGGTATCATCGCCGCCTACCCGGAAGGCTCTCGCGAGCTGTCCAACGCACTCGGCATATATCTCATCACTTGGCTCATGGTGACCATCCTTTTCATGTACGCGCCTCATTTTTTTTTCGTTTTCTGCAATGAGACTGACAGACTACCCTATCATCCAGTATACCCTGCCTCCGCCGCAGCATCTCGTTCGTCATCCTCTTGAGTGCCCTATCACTGGCCTTTGCCATGCTCGCCGCCGCCGAATTCACCGGGAGGCATATGTACGCATTTATTATTTTCTTTCTACTCTCTGTACTGTCCTAATAAATACTTCCGCAGTTTCCAAAATGCCGGAGGAGCCTTCGGGATCGTCACAGCTCTGATTGCGTACTACATCGGCCTCAGCGAGCTGCTAGAGGGCGAGCCCAAACCCATCATCAGGCTGCCACGCGGGTTATTGAACGTCTGAGCTCGAGTCACATTGCATTTTCTGTACCAAATAAATTCACACTTTACTTCATCACCACCATTGTACAAAGTCTCGATAGATTATAGAAAATCTGGAGCTCTGACCGGGAACACATCGGCTGAACTAAGATAATATTACAAGTATACTGATTGGCGATGCTATTATCTTCCAATCTCAAATTGACTACGGGGATACAGCGAGGAGGAGAATTATATCGGGAATGACTAAAGTAAGGTGGGGTCCGGTATACGGGGTGGAATAGAGTTGACAAGACATACGATGTGTTCCTGTGGAGAATAGCCGACAGTGCTGATCCGATACGGAGAAGAAACTACTAAAAACGGGTAAACATCAAACACAGAAACGGATGTGGAGAGAAAACGAAACGAATACTTAAGAATTAAGGGTATGTAAATAATATAAATAACGATGTGGTGATAGGGATAGAATCATAGCAATTAACAAGCGAAAACACAGAGATCACGGGTGGAGGAAGGGGGCAGCTCTCGGATAGAAGACAGAACAACGAAGACCAAGTTATACTTGACGCGGAACGAACATGAGTTTACACTCCATAGCGGCTGGGAAAATGACCTAAAATATGGCGTGAGTGGACTGATCGAAGCATGAAGGTGGGTGCTCACAAAGCTATCTTTGATCTCCATGCTCCTCTCTGTAGTTTCGGCAGGAGCGACGATATCGAAATTCCTGACAAAGGCGGCGATGGCAGACTTCAACATTACTTGCGCAAGATTCTGACCTCCACAAACCCGTGATCCAGTACCAAATGGCATCATGTATGCCGACATTGTGCAGAGGTCCTGAGCGCTTGTCGAAGATTCCAGCCAACGTTCGGGAAGGAATGTCTCGGGAGAAGGAAAGACAGAGGCATCTCTGTGCATGGACCATGCTTGCGTTGCGACGACCGTCCCGGGAGGAAGAGCATAACCCATGAGATCGAAAATCTCATCAGAACCCCCGTTCTTGGATGTGGAGGCCGGAACTACGCGCTCCAGGAGGCTGGGTGCCGCACCGTAAAGGCGAAGTCCTAGTGAAACGGAGATGATTAGACCAGAAGAGAGAACAGGGTAAACAAAAATGCACCTTCTTTCATGAATGCGCTGAGATAGGGAAGTTGTTGAAGAATATGAATATCAGGAAGGATTTTGCAATCGGTCATCGCCTCATCCAGCTCGGCTTGCAGCTTCTTCATAATGTCCGGGCGACGGCTGAGTTCCCAGAGAAGGAATGTGATAGTTATCGATGTCGTGTCTGTTCCTGCCATCCTGTCAATTAGGTGATATCAGCATAGTATTGTCAGTTGCATACCCGCAGACGTACATATGACCAATGCATTCCGAGATAATATCGTGATCGGGCATGGGTTGAGTAGGAGAGTACTGATACTTCATTAGGCGCTGGAGGAGGGAAAGCTTCTCGGAATCTCCGCATTTGCCGGCGTTTATCTGTGCACGCATTTCGTAGACACGGGTGCTGACGAACTGCAAGAGATTTTAGCGAGATGAAATTGGCACAGCGATGAAGCTTCGAATCACCTCAGCGAGGATTTTGTCGGAGTCGCACATTTGTCTCCATCGGTTGTTAGGGATGCGGCAAACAAGATTCCATGCCCAAGTAGGAACTGCGCTGCGCTAGGTTTGCGACAAAAAATTAGCCAAAAGAATCTACCAGAGTATGTTTAAACGTTTTTACAAGAATGCCACGCTTTGGGAAATCGCCTATCGCCGTGGACAGGGGATCCTCGACGTCCATGGCCCATTTATCGAGTGCTCCGAGGCGATAACCGAAGGAAGAAGAGACCATCACATCAGCCATTAGGTGTCGGAATAGGTCCAGACATTCCACGGGCGTCTTGCCAGAGAGCGCCTCCAGGGTCTGCGAGGCGTTGGTTACGCGATTGGACAGAATATTAACGGCGGGACACGTACATTTATAATTTCGAAGGTGTACTCCTGAATTTCAGGCTGGAATTGGGAAACGGAAGCATGGGTATAGTGGGGAGCGTATGATTTCCGTCGAATAACATGGCCATCATGGTCCAGAGTAGTCATACTAGACGCCAGAGTAAGTAATCGTCGAAAAACGTGAATATATGCGCGCATATACTCACGCATGATCATTGTCATTGCTTAGAAAAAGGGTCGGTGAGCCGATCGCGTCTTTTGAGCGAGTGCGCGAAGACATACGTTAGAAGACCTTTGTAGTACGTGCTCTTATCGAACTTGTGCACAGAATACACGTTGCGCGTCGTGGAAATATCGCGAAAGATGATCTTGTTGGGGCCAACTCTGACGACGGGGCCGTAAGTGTCAAAGAGGTCGTGCACCGTTTTGCACTTTTGGAGACGGAGAACATGTGTGGTGAGCCAGAAGTCAGAGACGGCATAGTACCAAGGACCAGGTATCGCGCTGAGAGGAGACAAGAAAAGATTGTAGATTACGCGAACGAGGACGCACGCGAAAAGGAGCGAGCCGGCGACGAGGGCGAGGTTGTGGACGAGCCAGAGGGAGGAGAGCTGTGTCGCGTCGAACATGGAGGGCGGGGGGAAGATGGGGGGAGGAAGAAAGGATGGGTGGGGGATAGAAACATGGCGGGGCGGGTATATATACGAATCTGGGCTGACCAATCCCCAGAAAATGAGGAGAGTCGGGGACGGAGGAGAGCCAACCTTGCAATTTCGAACCCCGCCCGTACGTCACTGCCGGATCGAGCTATTCAGCTGCCGCTTCCGGCCATTCCGGCCAATTCACGCGCGCCACTGAGACGCCGGCCTGCGCGTTTGTATGCGCGCTCCCCCGCGTTTGCTTCCGGCTCGGGAGCTTATCGACGCGCTCGCTGCGCCGCCCGCCCCGTCGCCCGCCGGCACGCCCGTGCCTAGCGTCCAGAAGCGCACCGCGTCCCGCACGCGTCCCCCGCCCGCGCGTCTCCAAACCCTATCACCCTGTCAATTAGCCTGCGCGCGCGTCTTTTTTTCATGTTGCGCGTCCCAGCAATCTCGCGCCACCAGATCCGTGCCCCCCCTGCCACGATCGGTGCATTCTCTCTGTCACCACATGCTTTCCTATGCGCCTGCGAAGCTCAGCCTTCAGATCTCTCGGAGCTCAAGCCTATACTCTATTGTCCACTCCCCTATTTTGGACGACATGCGCGAGGCGAAGGAGTAACCGTGACCCCAGCGCTGCTCGCGAACTAAATCGCGGTCCATTTTCAAAACGAAAGACAGGCGCACCCGCCCGCCGCCTGCCCCGACCGCGTCGCAGCTCGCCTGGACCGCAATTCATGTCATGTCAGACAAGAAAATTGTATTCAGACGCGCGCGCTAGTACTTATGAGGCCGCGGCGAGTCCGCTGCAGTCGCGCACTCCTTCCCGGTCGCCGAATACCTCCACTAATATTAATAAACGAAAAAAGGAACCCGCACGCAGGATCTCATCGACCAACTAAAAAAATGTTATCAACTACCCATTCTGAAAACCACCCAGCGCCGCACGTAGTGTAAATACAACAACCCACCCATCAACACCTCTAACTGTTCGCCCCACCATCAATCACCCCTCCAAGTCAAGCATGAACATATCTATCTGGGGCAGACGATATCCTTCATTCAAATCCTAAATGAACAGATGGATGAATCATAAAGGCGCGTTTATCAGGTTCCAATCACCCCGAAGCAGCATACCCTGCCTCGCCATTCCAATATTCCAATTGCGGCGATAGTGGGTCCTCGATTATTGTCCACAGACGCGCTGCTAGTCTCCAGTGGGTCATACCCGGACGTCGTCGACACGGCACCTCGTCTTCCTTTCCTCAACCAATACATACACCCCACATGCACGCAGAATTTCAATTGCACCATTATTCAGGCAAGGCGTGAGCATGAGGACAGAAGACGACCAGGAGGACGATTGAAATGGTAATCCCTGTCAAGCCTGACGCCAGTACGTCAAGCAACCTACAGCTACAACTCATACTCCCTCTGTGCGTACATACCCTACATAGGAACTAAACGATAACTGACCATGATCAGCGATGGCATCGCGAAAACCGGACAGCGGGACGACCCCTGCGCATCTCGCGAACACAGGTCCAACAGTCTCCAGCAACAAAGGCACCGCCTCCATAATTATAATTAATAAAGTTTAAGCCGAAAGCAAAAATCGCAAATGCATTGAGAGAAGGACGACGCGAAGGAAGTAATCAAATAAGTTGGATCATCGCTACGTATTTTCCCTTGCTACGATGCATACAATAATAATAGTAGTCAGTTAGACTAGCCCTAGAACCCTTCGATAACCTCATAAGCGACGCACAGACACCTCACACCACTGATAGCCATAATCTCCATCACAACTCGCAGTAAAACAGGTACAGGTTAAAAGCATCATCAGCAGGTGAATATTAAACTAATTAAAATCCCCGATAGTACGACATCTGCGAGGGGAGCGCACTTACCCTAAAGACCCTAAAGACACCCCGACAGCGAAAATCTCAAGGGATAACCCGGTGTGTACACGCCCGACAGATCCAAGTGACCATACTTACATGAAGTTTGAACGCCTGACAATTGAGCTCATGACCCCAGGAAAAGATCAGCCCACCGCCTGAATGAAGCGAAAATCACCCCCCGCCACCGACGCCCCCCTAATCCTAACGCCCCGACAGCACACCCCATCACACCGCACCGAGAACCGAATGAGATGACGATGGTGGGGATACAGAGTTGGCATCGCCCGCCCCTCTAAGCCGATCCGCCACACCGTCAATTCTGAGAAACCCAAAGTCAAGCGCAAAGGCAAAAGCAAAGCACGGAAGGAAGCTGACAACGAAGTCTCTTCACACCGTACGATGCACTTTGTCGTCCGCAATTATATCGCCCTAATGCATGCTCGCTCGATCGACGTCGGCCCCGAGAGAGAGTACGATAGGCTCCTCAAATCGAGTGTAAGCCCCTTCTCCTCGAAGCCCTTTTTTAATATCGGACCGCACCATATCACATAGTGCATCACATATAGATGGAGTAATTTTTAAAGTCTGTATGCAGCACAGGGATCCCCAGCGCGCCACACCGTGATCGCCGACCTTTGATCAACAAGTCGAAGGTGCTCGAATAGATTCAGACTCGCTGCGGGCGCCGCCAGTGTGCATCCACGTATGTATGATAGTTGATGAACATGATGAGCTGGGGATGGAAGGTCCTGAGTCCCGGCGGCGAAGATCGTTCATGCATTCAGGTATGTATTGCAGCTAAGCGAAACAATGGGAAGTTAACAAAAAGCGCCGCCGCCGTGCATTTGAACATAGATTGTCTCGGTGACGCAGATACACAGCGCAGCGCACATTAGATCAGACTTCAAACTTCAAGCTTCAGCCATAGTCTCATGACCACAACTGACAATCATCATGCACGCCGAAATGACTCCTAGTAGAGAGCATATAGCACTTATTGTATAGTAGTATCACCGTCAGACAGCGCAGGCTGCAGGACCGGTGGTCCGCAGCGGCGATCCAACTTAAATCCAGAAGCCAGTATATGGATAAAGGAAAAGTATAACATAGCCTGAGAATACCCAGTTGATCTCAACTAAGCATTGGTATCGGCGCACAAAGCTTCTGTATTGTAAGACTTATAGCGTCGGTGGTGCGGCGGTGGCGATATTGAGACCAGGTGCGCTAAATTATTATCATGAAGTCGCATGATTCAGAGCTGAGCGTAGCATATAATTGCCAAACGCTGCCAGAGGACCTTCAGCGTTCAGCGTTCGGTCACTAGGTAGTGGGTCAGAGGGCCAGTGTCGCTTCGAACCTGCAACGTAGTCATGAGACGCCAGTCACATAGCAAGAAGTCGAAAGAATTCGCAAACGATGCGAAACATTCGAGTCCGAAGGTTATTCGATTGGGGTACCTGTCGGTCGGTAAACGAAACGATGGTCGCCGAGAGCGAAATAAGCAGGCTGGAATCGAGTAGGAGCGACTTCTGCGTCGAAAATCAATATAGATTCGAGCATCCTCTGTATGAAAGCGGGGTACGTACTTCCGTAGTATGTCGATCGCAGTGCATCTGCCGTACTCACCCTAAAGATAAAAGGATTGCTGATGACTGCGGGATTCCATGGGCTTTGATCGCGAGAGAACTGAAGTAAGGAGCCGCACCGGGTGCTTTTTGTTCCCTCTTCGCGTTCTTGTTTTCGCTTTTCGTCGAATTTGCGCCTCGAGTCGAAGATAAATCGTTATGGGATGCGAATAAGTAAGAAGGTCTGTGGCGATGTGGGCTGATTGATAGTGAAAGTCTAAGGCAACATCATTCATGCTTAAAATAAACCAAATGGGAGGACGAGGGACTCACGATGTCGTTCAAGGCATATGGTAGATGATGCATGATGGCGTAGGCTGAGCACTGTTCACACAGTAGGAAATCACGAAGATACTGGCTTCAAATATCTGTTAAGTATTCGGCCGTAAGCTGCGGCCCATCCACAACCAATCCTTGCGTTTGGGTATCGTAATGAAGCCAGCGACGTGGGTGAGAAAGAAAGTGGGAAAACCTTTCGGCAAAACTTGAACCTGATGATGCGGACAAGTTTCAAAGTAAGTTACAGCTCTCGAAAGAGACAAGAGAGAAAACACAATTTGAAACGAAGGCGGTTACGTGTTTGCGGGATAAATCCAATATTCAGAAATTCTGATCTCAGTTCTGCACTGATGCGTTGAAAAATTGGAGGTAACAAAGATAGATATCTATATGTTCAACTAGCATTCAAAATTATAGAGAGGTAAATTGTGAAATAGTTGTGATATTGTCGACGCAGTGTGCGAAATTATTCTACTCTAAATTATGCATACGGGAATAGTTTGCGGCGCACCATTGCAAAATGATCAGCAGAGTTGCTCCAGAGAGAATTTAAGAGCATTCCAAGCTTTGGAGATAATCTATTGTGCATATTTTCAGGCCAGTATATAGTGGTAAGTGTGCTAAAGAGATAACATATGGTAATTTATGTGTGATTTATGCTAATATTGGCCATATTCGTAGTGTTTCTGAACTGCTGCACTTAGCTTTTAGGAAGTCAGAATGTTATAATTCAAGTAATATAACTATTATATGACAATGCGGGATGAATATGCTAATGATCTACGTTACCGTGGCCTGTTATCAGGTGTGTATTGGGCATCTTAGACTGTCCCACTACATGGTTTTTACAAAAGAAAAATAGATCATTGACAATTGTCACTGAAGTACCCAGTCTACATTCAAAAATAATTTTCCGCCGCTGATTTCCTACATATTTACTGCAGGATCTACTAATACTAAGTAGATCTAAGTATGTATTGCACAATTTTTTGTTTTGCAATGTAAGTATTGGAGTATGCCTCTCCGCTACCTACGGACACTAAGTTCCCACACCTCGTACCTACAGCGTACATAGAGTAGATTCCTCGTCGTGTATTCCTGTGATCTATCATCATCTCCATCTGTGTCTCGTTCTCCTCCCGCTAATAGTAACACTACTCAAAAAAGGCCAAGTCCAGTAAACCAGTTCGCTAAATCACGGGACATCACATGATTAATCGCCGGCTCGGTTCGGGTGATAAGGTAGAACGGAAACCGTCTGACTTGCGCTTTCCCAATTCCCAATTCCCATCCTGACCTGCACCTGCGCATCGTGGTAAGCGCGAGGCAAGCCCACTGGACATACATCTCGTCTGCAGTTCAGATCTAAAGACTCTGACTACCAATCGGATCGTCTAGCGTTTGCTTGCAGCCTCGCGGTTAGGATGCCTGCCCCAGCAGTCTATGTCCTTGCTATTGTCGGAACTGTCGGTGCGGTACTAGCGTTCAAGGAGGTGCGTTTTGAGTCTAATTGTGACGATCCATGACTGACATCCCGATAGTTTGTCTACGAACCACACATCGCACCCCACATCGATAGATGGAAACAGGAATACCAAGCGGCTAGAGATGCAAGACGAAGAAGGCAGGTGATGCAGGTGTCTCAAGATGGCTCTGACTTGCTGATGTCGGAAACGCGGAAGAAATCCAAGAGCAGAGCTTTTGATAAGTACTCTGATGATGACGATTCGGACGGAGAGGATGGGAAGGGCGGCGCCACCACCGGAACGAGTCATAGTTTCATGAAGGATGGATTGCTCATCAGACGCTCGACGCTCGCTGCGAAGAAGCAAGCCGACGTTGAGCTGGATGTCTTGGCTGCACACGAGGTCAACCCATGGAGGAATGAAGGTTCCGACCAGGTATTGAGACAGAGAAAGAATGTCTCGGAGCACGCATTGGACGAGGTGCTTTCGACTTTCATCTTTCCGTTTGAATCTATCTAATTTCTCTGATAGTCCATCCAGCACATTTCATATGCACCGCTAGCACCTCACATCATATTCGATGCATCTGCGCACTTGCCTTCGCCACCCAGTTCAGATGTTTGGTTATCTTCTCCTCTTCCGCGACTTTCATCTTCTGTGCTTCCAGAGACTGTATCTTCGCCCCCTTCCGGAGTGGTTTTCCCCGAATCACCTTTCGTGAGCAAATCAGAGACTCCTCAAGAATCTGCGAATCCCATAGAAAGACTCGCTGAGACTACTCCATCGTTTCACTCCTCTGCTGCGTCGCCTGCAACTCCTTCACCTTCTCTACCTGATGTTACGGATTCCCAATACTCGGAGACTCAATCCACTTCGCTCGGCACTTCAACAATCCCTACACTTTCATATCACCAGATAATTCCGTCTTTATCGCAATCCTACCCTCAAGATCTGGATTACGAACACGATCTCGAGCTGCTTTCTCCCCCATCTTCGCGCGCAGATTCGCCGTTTTCATTAGCTGCTTTGAGCCCCGACCAAGGGATCAACATTCGTCCACTTTCGGCTTTGTCGTCCACCATCTCTTCTCCCTCGCCCCTGCGCATGGGTCTCGGAAACCGATCGTACGACGCTATCTCCCCCATTCCCCAAATACAGTTGATTACCCCCAACGAGAATGCGAGCACGACGAATTCGGTGCACAGCACGGCGTATCTTTCCTTTGCGGGAGATTCCTCGGATGATGGGTCTGATGCCAGCCTCGGCACAGGTGTTGGCGGACATACCATCCAGCAGCCAATCGCGCAGTATCCTACTCCAGTCCAACGCTCATTCAGCAAGAGCGCATCATCGTCCTTCATATCGGGTCTGCCAGCCCCTGTGCGCCCTGAAGGCCTAGGTCTGTTCCCCGTATCCCCGCGTGAGCCTCGCACACCCGTGGCCGCGTCGCCGTCCTACACCGTGAACGCCTCTGTCAACATGAACGCCGGTGCGCGCGACCCGTCGTACTTCCGTGCCTCTACTACGCGCTCCGCCTCCGCCTCCCCGTCGTTCAGCGCCTCGAGCTACTTCACTCCAGACCAGTTCAGCAGCAGCGGGTCGGACGAGGCTGTGAATGTGCCAGGCGCTCGTGCGTCGGCGGTGCAGAGCGACAACGAGCTGTCGGATCTCGACTTTATGTCGGATTATCAGGCAAGCGAGGTTAGCGAGGTCAGTGATTTGGGTGAGGTGAGCGATGAGAGTTGGAGTGTTGCTGGCGGGTCGGAGGCGGGGATGAGTCCGCGTGTGGGTCCGGTCACAGGCCAGGGGAGGACTGCTTCGGGTGGGAGGATGTGGAGAGCTTAGAGGAGGAGCGTGCGGCGCTCTTCGGCTATTTATTGCGTTGCTTTCCACTTCTCTTTTCTCCTTCTGCTTCCCCTTGCTCGCTGACCAAATGCTAATATCGGGAACAAATCATGATCTACGACTCGACCTAACGAAATCTTAAAGTTAAACAACCAAACATTACCGGAAACATGTATCACCAGCCCACCTTTCACGAGAGACCTTTCCTCTTTCACTCGGGACAACGGAACTCTACGCACTTATGCGTACGTACGGTTTGTAGATTACCTGCTTCCAATCACGGCAATAATTGTCATTGCGCATTTCGTAAACTCTACTAGTACTACATCTGTCTTTCTTTCTGTTCCCGTTCCTTCGCCCTCGTTCTTTTGCTTTGCTGTCCTTCAAAAAATTTCTGTTCCATCGTAAATCATCATAAATTGTATGTATTTTATTTGCACTTTGCTCATGTGTCCTCGACTTTTTGGTTAAATTTATCATCACTGCTTTGCCATCCGTCAATGCCACCTAACAATCCCTGTCCATTAACTATTTAGCGTTGTCTCAGTTTCTACACACAACTCTTCTTCAACATTTTTCACCCTTTCTATTTAAAGCTAGCAATTCAAATCACAAACAGTAGTACCACCCACTTCCAACGTAGAAGAACACATAATTGAGATCTACGTATCACAATGTCACAACCTTCATTTCGAAATTTGCAAACGAACTTAGAGAATCAAATTAATTAGGATTATCATTAGGCATCAAGTAATTACTAGTGATCAACAGCGTGAATATTCCTCACTGAGCACCTAACAACTTGAGACCATGTCGATCTATCTTTCCGAGTCGCAGGTAACGATTTAGGCGACGACGTTGATGGGGGTGCATCCAACAGCAACAACACCGTCTAAAAACATCGTCAGCAAGTTGAAACTTCAACAGACGAAGAGAAGACGCACTGTATTTGTTGTCGGTGCAGCAGACTGGCTGGCTGGTGCACGAGGAGCCCTGTCCAACGGCGGCGAGGGATATAGGAGTGCACGTAACTCCAACCTGACCAGTAATATCCTCCACGTCGATACCAACGAGGCCGCAGAGCTCAGATATTCCTGCGGTGTCTTTCGATGCAAGAGTGTCGCCTATAAAAAAAAGGGCAACATAAATATACGATGCAAAGACGACGGAAGCTCGAAATACTGACAACATTGAACGACACCAGTGTTGCAGGCATCCTCGAGCCTATCGCCTTTAGACGAGGCGGCGACGAAAATAGCCATAGTGGCAGCAGTGAGCAGAGCGAGCTTGGAGAACATTTTGGCGTAAGAAGACGAGGTTCGTTTAAGTTGGAGGTGAGGTGACAGACGAAGATGAGTGTCGGACTGAAGAACTAGACGGATTTTCCTCAGCCCATTTTATACCCCTTCGACGATGGCTCGTGCGCTGGCAGGAAAACAAACGGTCATTGGTGGCGCCGGAAAATGACCTGAAATTTCGGTGGGTCCTACGCGAATTGCGTAAAAGAAGCAGCACTAGTACTAGTACTTAACGTTGAGCCAGGGTTCAGAGAGTCTGCGGACGACCGTGACGTCGCTTAACTCAATTTAAAGCGGGTCCGAATAAGAATAAATCATGACTTAGCCGTCTCGCCCTCTTGGATGGGTAAATTTGCGAACACAACATGGAGCCTTGCGGTCAATCCTACGGAGTCTGTAGGCTAGACCTCATCCAAGACACCGCAAACGCTTGCAGTTTTACAGGGTAAAAATTTCAGTGCGTTTTTCTGGCAGAGAATACTATTAACAATTCATCAAAGAGGTGCTCTTCGAGGTGTTCCCAAAAGCGCCATTACAAAGTGCCTTCCGAATTTGGAAATTATAGCTATATTGGGCACATCTCGATTTTCATCTGTTCGTTACATTCTGCACTCAAATCCGACATAGATGTGGGTATTCGTTTATCAGGCTCTAATTTGACCTTCATTTCTACGAACTTCTAGCTGGTTCGAATCGGAGTCATCATGGAGAGGGCTTAGCAAGAATAAATTAGCTAATCGCGAGTAATATTATGTAATTATAAGACCACGCCTGTAAGGCATGGCACTTTGACACCTTTGACTTTCTTTTCGACCACCACAATCTCCACTTTTCTTTCAAATTGCACGACTCAGAGACGAATTTCACATGCGAATATGCCTCAAATATACTCCACTACGGAACCACGAACACGGACAGTGTCTACAGCGTCGTCAGCATCGACTTCATCCACGGTAGAACTTGAACCTCTAGATGTGGACGACTCTATCGTGCTGTCTGATCTTGTTCGTTCGGGTGAGGCATCACGTCTGCGCCGAAGAGGTGCCATGCGTATTGATCACAGTGGAATTCACAACACCCCGGGGGTGCCAAGTACGCGGAGTTTAGTACTTGTCGAGCGGCCTAGCTGGGATTCCGATTTCGACTTCGACTTGTCGACGCAGTCTGAGCTGCATCTAGGCCGCCCAGCTTCGACTTCGATGCGTCATCCCCGGAGGCGTCAGCGCTCGAGGCGCTATGGGCCCTACACAACAGGCACCGCTGCGGAGCAAGGGGCTGAGGAGAAGACGTACACACTCGTATGTGGGGCAACGGCGACGGAAAGTGACTCGGATGACTCTGAGCCGTTTAAACCATCCGTGCTTCCCCTCTACCCACCACCGCCGGGAGCGAAGACGAAGGAATCATCGAAGCGGAGCACGGGTTGCGGAGCTGTAGTGCACTTGCGCGCCATCCCTCGCCCCCGCGTGGGCGTTTGGTCGGCGTGCGGCGCGGGGCCAGATACAGTTGTGGCTTTGGACGCCAGCTACTTTGACACGCGCGAGGCTGCCAAGATGGTGCGCAGCAAATGCGGCTGCATCAACGAAGGCGTCGGCTGTGCTGTTTGGTACGTATTCATCTCTTATTGTTCTTGACTTCGCGACTGAATTGTGTGTGTCACCAGCGGCAACCCACTAGGTACGAGACACATTCCGTGTAAATCAGCTTCAGACAGCTTTTATTGCACACGGAATATGGACAAGGCGCGCCTGCGAGGCCCTGAAGGCCCACAGTATTGGCACACTTCAACTTCAGATCACACTGCCTTCACCTTCTTCACCGATGCGGTCACCTCATGTCCATCATATGAATTTACCAGTCCGAAGCCAGGAATGCTTCAGCGGGTACATTCAAATGCATCAGAGCAAAGCTATTATGTTGATCCCGTCTCGTCTGACGAGGAGGACGGGGATTCCTTTCCTTTTCGAGGTGACTGGTCGTCCGACCTGACTGCTCGCGGAGACGACATAGCAGGCCCCTCCAACGTGATCCTAGATCGGTTCTCGACTTCGTCCCCCACACCACTCTCCGACCTTGAGGACGCTCCCCCACCGCGCCTGCGCACATACTCGCACGCCCGTCGGCCCCGCATCTACCCAACATCCACTATTAACGAGGGTAGCATACCATATTCGTACTCTCCCCCGGTGTCTTTTTACCAGCAGCAGGTCATTGGTGCATGGGAGCGCGAACGTGAGAGGCAGTGGGAAAATGACAGGCGCCGGCCGAGGGGTGAGAGAGGCTTCGATCCGGACGGTGAGTCGGAGGTATGGGGCATCGTGGATCCTGACGGTAACACCGTGGTTGACGTGCAAGAACCGGGATCGCCTGACAAAGCCAACGAGCGCTTCTTGTTTCCCGAGCGGTGAACGTTGACGGGGGGCGTGTGTTCTCTTCGCTTTTCTCTCTTGGTTTCCTTATCTCATTTAAACCCAACTCATCTGCACGCGCTTTATGAGATTTCGAAGCGTTGGACCCCTCTTGAACGACATGCAGTTTTGGTTTCAACCATATTTAGATCTTTTTCTTTCACGAGCACGTACGCGGCTGGCAGCGGTGTTCATCTACCGGGACATCGACGCAGCTATTGTGCGTGGCCGCTCTACTTCCACGACACATTCATGGTATTCATGGCTTTCATTCATGGCGGTTCATGGCGACTCACGGCTACATCCACAACTGGGAGCCCATGATTCACGACACTTTACTGACCCTTTCGCATTTGTACACCAATCTTCAACCAGCATGTCACGGGCTCTGCAGCCCACAATCATACAGGATCTCTATTCGTTCTTTCTGTCCCTAATCTCTACTTTCTATTTCATTCGAATTTTTGTATATCTATTCCTTTGCTTTCTTTTTGCTTAGTATTACTTTCAGATGCTTTCGAGCATCTCATCTCTTTCCCAGGTTGATTATCAATCCCCTGGACATCATATTGATGTATGTTGTATCATTTGTAAATCTGCTGGCAATGGCATGGAATAAAGATCTCTACCATCATGAGCATATGGTGTAGTGCATGAATGAGACCATCGTCGATGCTCAAATTAACCTGAACGAACACCTCCAACTGGGGGGGTGGCGGGGTTGGATCTGATACGACGACAATATTTCGTTATTATAATTTTTGGCGCCTTCTGAAGGTAACTTCAGCGTCCAAATTTGCTCTAAAGGCTTTCTCCAGGAATCCGCGCATGGGATGGAGTGCCTTGTCCGTCTCAATGTCATATGTGGAAATCAAATGAGCCAGCATTGTCTTCATTTGATATGCTGCCGTGAAGCGTCCAGGACTACAGCGACAGAAACGATTGATCAATTGAATGCAATAGTGAATGAACCAAGACGTTTTATACGCACCACGCATGCTTTCCATACCCAAAGGGCACATAATCAAGACCGGGCTTGGTTAACTGTAACTGTGCCTGTTTCGCTCCGTCTTCCTGCACGAAGCGGAAGCCATCAAAGGTATGCGCAGAGGGATAGAGATTTTCGTCGTAGTGAATTCCATAAGCGTTGGAAAAAACATCAGAACCGGCTGGGATTATTGTCCCATCTGAGAAGACGAAGTCTTTGACAGCGCGTCTGCCTAGATGTACTAGAAGGGAGCGGGTCTTTAAATATGAAACTATCGCGTAAAAGTGTAGACCTACGGATATTCAGGTCATAGCATCGATGCACCTCTCGGAAGAAGCTGTCCATTTTATGCAATTTGCCAATGGAATCTTTATTCCACCCATCTTGCGAAGTGACTGACTCGACCTCTTCTCGCAGAGGTTTGATGTATTCAGGCCGGGTGGCGACTTCATACAGAGCGCACGAAAGCATCTGCAATGAAATTATAACTCGGGGGAAACGCGTCAAAAGGCAAACGAACCATGGCAATTCCATCCGACGCGAAGGTAAGGAAATATAACCGCATCGCCATTCCATACGCGGTCACCTCTTCGCCTGAACTTTGCCCTTCGTCCATCATCCACATTAGCGTATCATTCTGTGGAGTCGGTGAGTACCATCGCGGACATCGCTACCGCAAAATGAAATAACTAACTGGCTTCCCTGGCCAGTCAAAGCCGTGCAGACGCTGTTCACTGAGTCTGTGCGCGACAAGTGGTTGAAGATGCTTAGCCATGGCGCTGATGTCGGCACTCGAGTTAACAATTAACTTCGTCGCAATTCTTTTGAATTTAGGTCAAGCACGCGAATGAATAGAATGAAACAAAAACATGCGCGTACTGTCGAAGGAAACTTGGAACGAAACGAAGGTGTCTTCCCCTCATCAGCACGGTGCTCGAACGCCCACATAACTCTCGGAAGGTCTTGTTCTGAGCTGAACATGGTACAAACATTTAGAACTGTCATCCAGAGATCCTGAACTGGAAAGAACTCACATAGCGGGTACCCGACAGCGAGCCGCGCATTTATCCTGGATATTACCTCGGCGATGGATGAAAAGATTGGGATGGAATATCCTTCCGGAATAAGCTCCTCGAAAGCATTAATTGCTTCAGCGCGCATGTCCGCGAATTGAGCTGCGACATTTCGCGTCATGGTAGAGCGTACGACATTGATATGGTATGGGTTCGTGGTGACTTCAGGACCAAGCGTATATTAGGGGAGGTCAGAGTGGATGATTCTGGAGTGATTCTGGAGTGATTCTGACGCGATTCTGAAAGTGATTCTGGTTTGGGTTTTTGCCAGAATCACTCCAGAATCCAATTCTGACTCTGACCCCCCCCAATCCGTTCACCTTCAAAACTGTGATTCTGGCCACCTCCATTCTGCGCTGCTGATTCTTCCTCATTGATTTATAATTCTCTATAGACAACCAGTGTTTTATAAAATATTTTTTCTTATCCTACCCTTCTGTGCGGTCTCTCCTCGATTGATAGCTACAAACTCTTCGAAAAATTTTAATAACCATTTTAGACCATACTGGGATGTGTTAAGCAGTTTGTAGCAGCACGAGCACAACAGGACCTCAAGTGTTAATTATCTATACTAATTACAAGAGCTAATAAATGGGGGAGGGACGCCAGAATCGCTTTCCCAGAATCGCGATTCTGAGTGCAGTTGCGACTCCGGAGTCGCAACTGCAGCGATTCTGATTCTGGGTTTTCCCACGATTCTGGTGAAAACGATTCTGCAGAATCACTCTCAGAATCGCTTCCAGAATCACGTCAGAATCACCCACTCTGACCTCCCCTAATCGAGTTGCAGATACTGCGAATAGTTCAGCTCAGTCATCATATCGTTGTGTTCGGGTTGAGCTTACAGATTGGAAATTAAGGATCGCAGACAGTTCCCTCCCACTCGCTTTGTTCATCTCTTCCACTCGACTGGTGCCATTTGCGATAATGAACCATCCATCGAGAGTCGACAGCTTCCACACTTGGTTTGGATACTAAAAATATGATGAAAACATCTTCTTTTTTTGTAGTAAGATTTTGACACACCTTACGATATCCTTTCTCTATCATCTCTCGACTTTGCGACCGGAATTTGTATGCAGTGATGTACGAGAGCAGCGGCGTCGAATATCCGAGTGTAGGGATATGATTCAACTAAACCATTCGTATTAAAACCTCATCAGTAATCCCCGCTGAAATATAGGCGTTGGCGAACCTTTGACCTCCTCAAAGAGAGGGAAAATATGACAACAACGACCCCAGCTAGCGCCGCAAACACATAGTCCATGTCGATCTCGAGGTTCCGGAAAACAAGAGGAGAATCGTGATTCCAAGCTCGCTGGAACTTATTTGCCGCCGACCACACTGCCTAAAACTTCATAGGGAGTCAGGCAGTCGGAGAGACTGACCAAGTCCACGTAAACTGCACCAGAAAAATACCTATAAAAGGAAAGTCGGAGGTGTCAGATTCGTTGAGTCTGCTTATGAACTGACACATGGAATTGAAGCTATGAAAAATGCATGCTGAAGAAGACGGCTGATGGAATTGCGCGGATTTTTGGCTTCGTGATATTTTCATTGGAAAGAGAATCGATAAGATAAGTAACGGCTTCGATAAAAACGAGCCAAACTATAATTTAAGCAGATAATTAGGATTGGGATGAGTGGAGGAAGTTGTGACGCAAATCGGCATGTGACTCTGCTGGGCCCGCCTGTCGGAGCTTGATATTTCGATACTCCGACCGCTGTGGTGCCGCACTGCGCAGTGTTGGCGCAGGGCGCAATTCCAACTTCCTCACTTTCTTCCATCTCCCATTCTGGCTTGGGCGTTTACTGGCCCCGTTTGACTCGTTCCCAGAAGCTATGTGAACATTTCAGACAGACAAAAAAGTTTTACGAGCCCGATGAATCGACGGAATGCCTCTCGACTCGGCTGGATCTTGGACGACAGGCGAACAGATACTCTTCTAGGGATTTTCTCCTCGTGCAACGCAGATATAGCACAAAGAACTCAAGAGTCTGATATGATCTGCTACTCGCCTTGTGTGTGGAAAAAGGGAGGGCTTGGTGTTGCACAATGACATGGGTATTTTCATACCTCTGTTGTAGGCCGACTTGACGTCGTATGTGAGCTCAATGTGAGTTATATGTGCTTCTGAATTTTCTGTTGGTGTTTGACGATCGCAGAAAATCAGATACTATTCTAGGAATTATCTCCTTGCACAACGCAGATATATCTAAAGAAACTCTGGAATCTGACATCATCTGCTACTCGCTGGTGTGTGGAAAAGAGGGTGCTCGGATGTATTCTGTTCTCCTGCCTCTTGAATCTTCACCCGGTGTTGCACATTGATGTGGGTATAACTCACCTCGAGCTCACATACGACGTCAACTTGGCCAACAATAGAGCTCTGTTGGTGTTTATGCGGTGTATCTTCGAACCTTCTTCGCCTAGACGTGATCTCTTTATCGATGGCTAAACATATGCGCCTGATTGAGGCGCAGAGCTGCCAGCGAAGTAAGTTCTAATCTTGAAGCACTTTTGTCATTATTCCTAATTTGAAAAAAGATGATTGTTCAAGGATTGACAACCTTTGGAAGGCGCGCTCCGCCGTCTTATCAGATCGCGGCACTGCAGCAACATTTTATGATGAACGTGAGATTTTCTCTGGTCTTTGGCAGATGCGACGCCACCAAGCGCGTCGCGCCCATCTCACTTATAACGTTGAGTGTGAAGCGTCCAGATAAGCTGACGGGAACAGCGCCCACGCCCGAACACCAGTAAGTGTGCAGTTGGTTCTGAACACTTGAGGTTGGATCAAACAAAGGCTGATTATCGCTCTATTTTTGCAACGGCAAACCATCAAAATATAGGCGTATAATATGCTTTTAAAGAGCCTCATGACATGCCATCTGCTCAATGATGCAATGGGTGATTCCAGCGATTTTTGGTGGAAACGGTTAGGCTGTTAGTGACGAGTGACTGCTCTGCGTTTCAGAAGACAACGACCCCTTCTTTAACCGCCTGGCTTCGGGAAGATTTTATGCTATATCCTTACGCGGCATTCATAGCAACTACATAGAGTCGGAGCGAAGGTAAGGCCCCAAGTTCGGCGGGAGACCGCTACATTGATCTGCGGCTATAGCTCGCCGCTGACGGCCATAATGGGCCTTTTTTACTACTTCCAAGTTCCTCTTGCTTCTAGTCGAGTCGTCAAGAATACACCTTATCCATCAATGTATGTGTTTTTATCCTCCGTAAAATATGGAATGGATGCTCAATGGCGGCGGCGTCGAGGAATTTTTGGACCGTTAGAGGGCTCTTCGAGTATTGAAGTTCGGCTTGATGAGCTAGGATGCGGCAGTATTTCCAATCCATCTGAACGTCGATGTTGGGTAATTACAGACTAACCTCCTCATCTCGCTGGGGGTGATACGGACTTTTTCATCACCAATTTGCCGTGATGTTTGTCGCCAGCTGGTACATTCCCTGCATCTCCATCCTTCACTACGGTTCATAAGCTCACCAGGAGTTCGCACAGCCATAACAGACTATGTATGTAACAATGAGCATTCCGCTCAGGCAAGATTGTCTATGAACTCCATGAACTCTTCCTCAGCGATGGAGTCCTTTCCAAGCTGCTTCGGTTGCTGTTCCATCGATGACTCTTCGAACCCCGCAATGCTGATATTGTCCCTTCTTATAGACGAAACAGCACGCGAACTATTCAATTTTACGCCTTATCTATCGATTGTCGATAGACTAACTTTAGTAGCGCTCTTCATAGCGTGGAGGATCCGGCTTCGGACCTGGGCTTTTTATATGAAGATTTCGGCGAGTCGAGCCCTGTTTTTCTTTTTTGCGAATACGGAAAATGCGGCTAGGTTTGTGAGAATTTCCTCCCCCCTTGTTTGCGGTGATAAAATTTGTAGATTGGTGCCTCAAGTTTTCTCAAGAAGCTCTCGAGCTCTTCAGGCCTTCATCGCGTCTTGATCGATGACGATTTGCAAGAAGAAGAATTATAATTTGTGTTTTCTCTCTTGTCACCGTCACAATTCGCCAGTTCGGGTCATGTCGTGTGAATGCCAAGGCTCCGAACATAGCCAAGCGCATTTCTGTGTCACCGGCATCCTGGCAACCACAACAGGGCCAAGGCATCAAAGTCACACTTGTACGAATTGTTGTTTTCGACTTCAGAAACGCTCTTTTCGACTCGATGCGAATGGCGCTTTTTTGCACAGGAGTATATTCAGGTCTTGGTGACGGAATGCAGTATTTGCCTCCGTCATTGGGGTGCAAGGGCATAGCCAACTGGGTTTATCAAGATTTATAATAGTGTCCGCGCCTGACGGTTGACATTTTGTTGAGTCACACGCATCCTGACACAGGTAGTTCCGTATTTAGCGTGCCTTTTCAAGGTGGTTGCGGTGATGCCGAATGTCCTGCATTCCTGCAAGGTAGATATATCGAGCACGCGCTGGCTGTTGTTAAATCCTTCTTTTCTTTTCTTTTCCCGCCTCCTTCTACCATACCCCATCCCTGTTTCTCCGACCCGCCATGCTGCCCCCGCGGCTTGCACTCATCTCGTTATGTCTTTCGACAGTATCGTCCTTCGTTTTTGGCCAAGCCACTGGTGGCACCTTCACTGAAGTTGGCAGCACGCAAATCGCCGCTCTCATGGTACGTCGTGCGCATCAAAGGTTCTCCTATGTCATCCACTCATCCTCCGTATATCTAGATGTTCCTTGGTAATGACAAAAGTGTTTACATTCTAGACAAGGCAGAAGCGAATGCTGCAAAGATTAAAGGTCATTCAGCTTGGGGAGGCATCTGGTAAGCATCACCGAGTGCATTTCGCCTTTTTTTCAGGTTCTCAGCGCCTAATGTAGGGATATTGCCACGAATCAAGTAACTCTCATGGATATTCAAACAAATTCTTTCTGCGCTTCTGGTATGCACCTTCCCAATGGTTCCTTTGCCACCTTTGGAGGCAACGACGCAGTTGGTACCGCCGGGCTAGTTGGCGCTACAACGCAGAAGAACCCTGATGGTACGGGCTCTTGGGACAGCTTCTATCAAGATTTCGATGGTCGATTGGCGATCCGCGTTGTAAATCCCTGTACGGCTGCGGACAATCTGTTGCTTGGTGCCGATTGTGGATGGTACGATGACCCTACGGTCCTGGCCATGAAGCGCCATAGGTGGTACTCAGCCGTGGAGCCTACCGGTGATGGTACTATCGTTATCCTTGGAGGTTTTGTCACTGGAGGCTACGTCAATCGATGGGTTCCGGATGTCGATCCTATCAGAGAAAATGGGGCTGCGGAGAATACATACGAATTCTACCCAGCAAGAGGAGATGCCGAGATCGTCGACTTCCTTGTCAAGAACTCCGGTCTCAACGCCTACGCGCACACCTTCTTGATGTCCTCTGGCCTCATGCTCGTGCAGGCGAATTTGTCTACAAGTACGTCGTTGTCCGCACCCTTCCCGATTCGTCATGCTCAATTTATTTACCAGTGTTATGGGACTACAACGCGAACAAGGAATTCCCTCTGCCCGACATGCCTAATGGTGTTGCTCGTGTATACCCTGCCTCAGGCGCAGTAGCCATGCTGCCCCTCACCCCTGCAAACAACTACACGCAGACCATGATCTTCTGTGGAGGAACGGACATGCCCGCGTCCTACTATGGCAGCTACGGTGGTCCCGCTTTCGACACATGGCTCTACCCCGCTTCCAAGGATTGCCAGAGGCTCACTCCTGAGCCTGCCGATGGAAGCGCCCCAGCGTACGTGCAAGACGACGACATGCTCGAGGGCCGCACTATGGGTCAATTCATTTTGTTACCCGACGGCAAAGCTATGGTTATCAATGGCGGCAAGAACGGAACAGCAGGTTATTCTCTGGGAACAGCTGATACCCCTCTGGGCTTGATGCCCTTTGGCCCCTCGCTCGCCTCCGGTGAGGTTCTGACTCCCGCGTTCTACGATCCTAACGCCCCTAAGGGCAAACGATGGTCGAACGCCGGTCTGGGCGCCTCGAAAATTCCTCGCTTATACCACTCGGTCGCCATCCTGATGCCTGACGCCTCCGTGCTTGTGGCGGGCTCGAACCCCAATCCTGACGTCAATTTGACCACCGTATACCCCACCGAATACCGTGCCGAAATTTTCTATCCACCTTACTTCAGCGCCAGCGTCCGCCCCGCTCCCGTTGGCATGCCCAATAAGCTTTCCTATGGTGGAAACCCTTTCGACATCACTATTCCCAACTCCTCGTATACTGGCCCTGCAAATGAGGCTGCAGGCAACACCACCGTCGTCGTTATCCGTACTGGATTCACTACCCACGCCATGAACATGGGCCAGAGATTCCTCCAACTTAACAACACGTATACCGTCAACTCTGATAGCAGCATCACCTTGCATGTGGCGCAGATGCCGCCGAACCCGAACCTCTTCCAACCCGGACCGGCTTTCATGTACGTCAATATCCATGGCATCCCAAGTAACGGCACATACTTGATCATCGGAAGCGGAGCCGTTGGAACACAGCCCACCTCCCCTGCCAGTGTCCTTCCTGCGAGCGTCCTCCTGTCTCCCTCTGCCGATAACTCAACTGCAGGAGGAGCTTCGACGACGAACAAGGGAGAGGATACCGCAAGCTCAGGTTCGCATTCTAAGACCGGCCTCATTGTCGGTGTCATTGTCGCAGTTGTTGCAATTCTCGCTATCCTCGGCGCTATTTTCGGAATCTGCCTCGCTCGTCGCAGGCGTGCAGCCGCTCGTGGCCTCGCTCCTTCTGCCGCATACGCATCCAACCCTCCCCCGATGGCGATGGTCCCCCCACGCCCTACCTACGATTCTGCGCACAGCGATTCGAGCGTCTTTGTTCCGCTGAACAAGCAGTCGTCTGGATATGACAACGCTTGGGATCCAAGCACTGCCAGTCTCAACGCGCCGTACAAGGACGATAACCGATCTGGGTTTGCAAGTTTCGATACCGATACCTCGCGACAGCCATATGACCCATATGCGAGCGGACAGGCAGAGGCAGGATACCCAACCGCATCGCATAACGCTGGTTCGACTGACGCCCTACCCCAGCACCGGTAGAGTTTGTCTAGGCTTCATCATTTATTTGACTCTCTTTCTCTTCTCGCGCAGAGCAGGAGAACTCGGACAATCTACTCATGGACATTTTACTGACTGCTTACTCATTGATTGTACGACTGACGCTCTTTATTTTAACTGCACGCCATACACTCCATTTTTTCAAACATCATTCGCTTTATACTGCATATAGTTTTTCTCTCGCTATTCATCCCCGCTCTGAAGGACATGTAGTAGATTCCCCTCGCTGTTTGTAAAATCGGAAAGGTGGTCCAAATTCGCAACCCTAATAAATTGATTGCCCTAAATTGCTCCTTCCGCTCATCCCACCTGCACACAATTTGTTGGCATTTACTATTACTACATGAATCCGTGATGCCGCTGGTGTCGAATTTATTCTTTTGTCCATGAATCACGAGCACTCATCCCAGTTGCTGTTAATCAGGTATTATCGTTGGTGTACATTCGACTCTCTCAAGACCTCGTCCCTTCAAATGGGAAGTTCAAGCTTATCGTTCCCCCGGGAGATTTGCAAATCCTCAAATCGAAGACTTCGCGAGTGTGTTTCAGAACGCGATTCAGAGGCGTGGCACAGAGGCGGCGGACGAATCGTGTGGCATCAAACTCGGTCTTCAATGTCACACGCAACGCGAAAGAGGACATTCCTTTGGACAGATATCCCTTCTGACCTCGAAGAAAATTGGAGATAGTAAAATCATCCATCTACGCACAATCGTCTTCGCGTTACGTTTGTATCCTTTGCCCTTGAAGTACTGTATTATCAGGCTTGAAGCACTTCAAATTGCATAACAGTCAAAAAATAAAATAAGGACAAAAACGTTAGGGTTGTCAATGTTTCCAAACTGCTGATTCCACTATAAGCTCTGATTCATACCCAGGAAATATTCGCTTGAAAGCATCCCGCCACCCGACATAACTTAAACGCGGGTACAACGCGGGTGTATACTCCCAATATTCCGGCATCCAGCTGGCTGTTTCCCAATCGATGAGGGCTACAGGACGAGCATCGTCATCCACAAGTATATTTTGAGGTGTCAGGTCGCCATGGGTCAGGCAGATTCTATAGTTAGTTCTTGACCGATGCTCCAAAGCCTTGTTAAGCTCGACATCATCTGACGGCCAGGGGGTGCAAAAGTCTTCGACATGGAACTCATATTGAGAGGGGTATGGTCCTAAAGGTGCTTCAATAATGTCGCGTATCCTGAAGCTAAAGAAACCGCCTCCTTGAAAGCCCGAAATGACATGTTCGTCCGGGGGAGGCAAAGACCGTAGTTGTTGAAACCATCCTTGTAGGGTTTGAACAAAGATATCCTGCTGTCGTTCTGAGAGTTGATGTAAGATTTCGCCCTTCTCCCCAACATGGTGGCCTGGAACCGCCTGCATGACTATGATACCCAACCTGGTGTATTCGGAATGGCCAGCGGGAACGTAATCGAGGATATGAGGAACGGGTATTGATGTGTTCTCCTCAACGTATCGGGTAGCAGCGGCTTCCTCCACCGCGTTGAGACCCTGTTTGATGTAGACTCCAAATGGTAGCCGGGTAACATATGCAGTGGTGGCACCATTCAAGTACTTTCTTGAGAGCATGGTGACTACATCGTATACTGTCAGTCGCACAGAATCAGGAAGTTGCAGCCAGACCATCCACATCCAGCCGCATATTTTCCTAAGTACATGTATTAACGCGTGCAATTTCTTCTTGTAATTTGACTTACTGATATATGTTTGTCATTGAGTTGAGTGGGCGGTTAAAGACAGATTCCTACCCAGGCGTTGTTCCGGAGTTCAAACGTTCAAGCTCAAGAGGAAGAGAATAGCGGATGGGAAAATATTTATTAAGGATCCGCTGCACCTGCGCGGGAAAGCTCGCTGCGCCATCCGAGTTCGTGAGCGCAATTGTTAATCATAGAATCTGGAAACTCACCCAGCGGAGAACCTAAATTGTTGAGTGAATGAGATGGATAGAGAAACTTGAAGCGCTTTCACGGCCGGTCTGCTATGCCGCCACACAACCGCCGGGCGCCGGTGTCCTGATTTGGAAGCTGACGCGGCCCCAGCCCTCGGTTTGGTGTCAGGACACCCTCCCGTACTCAATTTCGACGTAGATGAGGCCTCCACAGTTCAAAAAACATGTGAATCATAAAATAAGCACACACAAGAGCAGAAATACGAAAGAACTGAGAGAATCGTCCGGATAACAAGAACGTTACGATGTCAAAAGCTATTCACATTTAGATCAGTAACAGCGGAGCAGAAACACGCGATTAGACAAATTTTTTTGCACCGTTTCATAGCGTATAGATACTATGATATATTCGCAAGCTTTGAGAGCCAAAGGTTGCAAATTTGCAGAGCTGTTAGGCCGACAAATCGTAGCGGACCTCGCCCTGCGGGCTCGGAAATGGCTTTGGCTTTGTTTGGTCGCCCGGTTCAGCCCTAAGAGAATGATTGCTTCGCTTCGCTCGCAATAATAATGATCCGAGGTTTATACGAGGAATCTGGCACCTTTGGAGCCGAAACGGCATCCTCCTCGACCTTGGCTTATCGAAGGCAAGTCGAAGGTGAAGGAGTCCTCCCGATGTTGCCGCCAAAGAACAAATGCCTCGAATTTAACGGTGAAAGGGCGGACTCTTAGCGTGAGGAAGCTTGCTATATTTTCTCTCTCGCTCAACCTTGGCTCAACCCTCGCTATTCCATCCACTCTATGAAGGACATTGATATGTAGTAGATTCACCCCGCGTTTGTAAAATTCGGAAAGGTGGTCCTTCGCAACCCTCATAAATCAACTGCCTAAAATTCCGTCGCTGTTTGCTTTCACTGTTACATGAAGTGATGCCGCTGGTGACGAATATATTCTTCTGTCCGAGAGGACGAGTCTGAATCCCTTCTTCGAACTAAACGAGAGCGCTCATCCTAGTTCAAGTTGTTTTCAATCAGGTAATGTCAGACAGTCAATAATCACGGTACTCACAGGCTCCCCATCATCGTCGTCATCGTCATTGTTGCAGAAGCTGTTACAACAGCACACCGTGCACAGCACCAAAAATGATAGTACTATGAGCCCGATAACGACAATCGCCGCTATCATCTTCGCATCCATAGGTGGGATTTTGAACTTTGGATGACTTTCGACGGGAGGCTTTTCCCCTGGGGTCTGAAGCACAGGGAGAAACATTGTCGATGCGCACGTATGTAAACGGGCAAACTATGGGGTGTTTGGCATCTGCTAGTGCAGCTGTTATATTTCTTTCATGGTTCTATTGACAGACTCCAAGTCAGATTCAAGCATACTTTCATTCGAGAGAAGAATTCATCTTGTCGCTTAAACTTACTTGACGGAGGCGCGCAGTCTGCCGTAAACGGTGTGTGGCATCATTGCCATGGCGGTCGAATATGATGCCGAGAGACGCAAGGCACGGAGCAGTGCTTATTCGTATTTAAAGACGAGCGCTTGCAAATTGTATTGTATTACACGTTACGAAAGGGAATGGGCGGTCGCATACCAAAGATACAAGTACATTCAATAACAACCGGTAATTATGCCCGCCATTTTGGAAGCTGTCGAGACGCCAAAACAGGGGGAATATCATACCCACTGCGCACGACCTGCACAGTCACCAAGCTGTAAGTCATCCATCGGACTTCTTGCACGAACAGATAAAGCAGAAATGCTTACGTGCTAATAATCTTGTCCGCTCGTCGATGGTGTCATGGTTCACATCCATGTCGGAGTGGGAGAGAGGAGTGCCTGCGACTTCCACTATGGCGAGCAGCACCACAAATATCAGGGTGTAGGTGATAGTAATGCCGATGGCGACTAATGTGACCAGAGACATAGATGGGCTGGAAATAAGGCGTCAAAGTAACGACTGGAAAATACACTCTCACTCACTTGCCTGTGCGGGGCAATGGCTCCAATTCCAACGATTTCCTGCGGCACTTCTCTTATTCATTCTGGTATTTGAAGGTCGAGATGATGCGCTGAAAGACATCCTGGGATCGAGCGTGCTGCCTTTTTTGCCTTAAGATTTGAGCTAGCATGGAGGCACTGAATGATGTGACACTGTGGTATGCACAAAGCTTAAGACAACCCAAATTTGTTTGCCAGTGTTGGCTTCCAAGATGCGCAAGTCTACAATATCAGAGATTCGAAACCGACATAATTTCGGAGAAGAACAAAAAGTACTCTGTTCACGAGTCATACTTGTGGCTATCACCGCCGTGCATCGAGAGTGACACAGCCACCTCAGCCGGGAGCTGCCAAACTCTGAATCTGTCCGATAAGTAGACTGATGTCATTCAACCTTTAAACTGACCGACCTCTGAACCAAAATTCCATTTTCAGTCTTCAAGCTTCACCGCCGATGAGCCAATCACATATTCTCTTTGATTTCCAGGTTGGGCGCAGTGACTCAAAACAGGTAAATTCATCGCTACACCGTGGTCCGTGAGTACAAGCCCAGCTGCCCTTTTCATCTTCGCAACTCCCCGAACTGGCAAGCTTTTCCACTGTTTGGAAAAAAAAGCGTCGTTGTTGTTCCACGTATCCATTTCGGGCCAAATGTGATACACACGCTCCCCGGGTCCAGTATCATCGACTCCCTTTCCTTTTCAGATCAATCTTCGCTTTGCTTATAAAACGAATCAGCACGGGATGAGGACACAAAACTTTTCATCTTCTTCTCTCCCCCGGAGCCACCAGTACGATGCCTCTCAATCAGAGCATTGACATGGTATATTTTCTCGGAAGGGTGTATCAGTGCTTCGTCGGTGAGTTTTCCTATTTTGCTGTTAAGCTTGTAGTTACTGCTTTGCTTGGTCGGACGATTGCGAACGATAGCTCACCCAAATCTCTACGAAGAAACTGGACAGCTCGAGACATTACACTAAGGAAATTGTCATTAAACCGGGACGATTTAATTGTAAATATTCAAGGTCAGGGCCCGTCCATAATGAACCTTGAGCTTGAGCTTGATACCGTGAGTGATTCCGGCGCTCATTTCCCCTTCCCTTCGCGTTAATCTAAAAAATATCGCCCTTAATCAAGCCACTCCAACGACACCCTCTTTTCCAATTTATTCGACGAAATCACTCCCCCTTCACCCGGCCCACTCTGCAAGATCACCTTGAAGCATTTTATTTTATCCTCTTCGTCCGCGTCGCAACCCACCATCACGCCGATTTTACCGACTTCAAGTCGGTGTCGCGAATCATTGAATACGTAGAGTCACAGTATATTGTATTTAGACCCATAGGCAAGGTCTCTCGTCACTTCATTACGCGCGGGGCGGATGGGCTAGCAGCGCTCATCGCGAACGAGGCACACGATTCAGGGCACGGGGGACATCCATGCAGCCAGCCACTCGTGGATTTTTTGAACGGCGCATTGGTTGTGATATGGGCGTGGTACGCACACCATCAAGTTATTGGCGACAGGCAGAGGGTCGACGAGGGGCATGTCTCCCGCACAGCGCATGCGTTGTATATGTACGACCATAAGCAGATGCGGAAGGCATTTGAAGATGCGTTGGGTGGGTTTAGGGATTTTGAAATGATTCAGATACGCAGGAAGAGGCGTGTTGGAACGTAAACACCAGTCGCGTTGAGAGAGGTGCTTGTCTGATTTTCGTCCATATCGAACGCGCTTCTGCGATTTTTTTGTAGTCATCCACATTTTGAAGGTTTTGTTAAAAGACAACTATATTTTTTGCTTTGCATGATGTTCCCCGACTCGCTTCAAACATATTCTCTATATCTTCAACTTGTCAGCCCAACATTTCAAAGTACGCACAATAATGGCAGAGGCGCGTGTGGTAATTAGCGGCATGATGCCGTTCTCGAATTCAAACTGCGTAAGGATAGGCGTACAGGTTGGGTGGAACGTACCAATTTTATTCGGACGCGCTCCTCGATTGTCTTCATAATTAAATTACGACAATCATCTACTCTATAATTATTCACAAAACAAAGGATTGCTCATGGCATTAATTCAAATTCTTCTGTTGTTTCTTAGACCCGTAGAATTCTCCTGGTCCTCCGACTCTCTTTAATCTCCGTGAACGCATCACTAGAATATGAATGCATGGCACGGTCATACAGGGAAATGTAACCCATTTCTAAAACCGTAACCAGTAATCAGACCGACTTGAAGGCTTCATTCTTGAACCACTAAAGATACCGCATTTCCATTTAATTTTAGGCCCCCATCACTTGGACCAACAGCTTGCTGCCTCAGTCAATCACAAATCGCAAATTAAATTCCCAAGTTAGTATGCTTTTCAAGCTCTTGGCCCGCAAATGCGTCTAGCTGATGTTTCTTTTCACTGCTTCCTTCCCGCAATCAGACTGAATATCCATGATGCGTGAGTTGTTCCATTGTTCGAAACAGAGGGACATACTGACAACGTTGTTGTTACGCACTCAACATTTCCGTTTTGGGACAATTTAAATGTGATAGACTAGTTTAAGATGAAGTTGTAGCATCTGCTTGCTTTCATATATGGCTCATTGCATAGCACTATAAATACGAGAGCAAAAGCGCGGGATGAGGATGCCATAGGTCGTTCCTCTTTTCTTTCTACTGTAGCAGCCACTAGGATCATGGACTCGGAAGGAACCACTGACACACCTCGACTCGACATGATGGAGTTCTTTTTGCGCGTTTATAAATCTTTCGTCGGTATGTTCTCTAAATATCTTCGACGCGTTGGAGTGCTTACTTGTCTTTGGCATATGGTAGCCCATCAAAAAGCCTACGAAGAAACCGGCATCCTCCAGGACATTACGCTCCAAAAAATGTCACTTGAGACGAGCGATTTGAGTGCAGGTATTGCACACCTAATTGACGACAATACCGTGAGCGCTCGGAATTCACCTTCCTCTTCTCTTCCTTCTTCTGACAAAAATCAATCAATTTATCAGCCTCTCCAACATACCTTCCACTTCCGGTCTCTTCGACTACACAACTCCCCTGCCTCCCCACCTACCCTCCAGGATCACCTGGAAACATTTTTCTACGTCCTTCTCTACGCAACCTACGATTGTGCCAACGAAGATTGCACCGGCAAAGAATCTATCACGCGCATCTTGCGTTACATACGTACCCACTACGTTGAATCATCAGGCCCGCATGAGTTCGTTACACGCGGCACGGACGTTGCGATGTTCATCGAGGACGAGGCGCGCACTGGGCTCGATGTCTATGGCATGGAGCCGCTCACGGATTTCTTGAATGGTGCGCTAGTGGGGATTTGGGGGTGGTATGCGCACCACCAGATAGTCCATCCTGAGGATCTTTTGACGATGCACGTCGACGAGGCGTACGTGTTAAGCGCTGCACGTGCGCTATATTTGTATGAGCATAAGGGGATGAGGGAGGCATTTGAGGATGCATTAGATGGGTGGAGGAAATTAGACCGTGGATTGGTGTATAAAGAGCGCAGGAAGCGGCGTCGTGCTTTGGTGGGCGCCCACTGCCCAGGCCCCCAAGCTCTAAGGCGCGCTCTGTGATTTCTGTTGCTTTTGGGATGATCGTCTATGCTGTAGAGTTAACTTGTTATCAACGAACAGCCTGCTTTATACTTGTATATGTGACTCACAGATTGAATTTTAATTTTGACCTTGAGTGTATAAAATGTGATTATAATGTAAAATATGGCGCAATGGAGCGCAAGCATCAATGGCATTGAGACCGTCGACGCTCGCCCGCCCTAGGCCATTAAGGTTGCAGCGCGCTCATTCTACTACTTTTACTTGGCTGTAGAATCTAAGTCCGTGTGAACGACGCGACGGAGCCGTGCGTGGCTATTGAGGCGCACGCTGTCAAATTTTTTGAACGGCGCGCTGGCAACATTTGAGCAGGCGACAGCGAGAAACATTTATTAGGGATTCAGAAATTGTGCGACCGTATATAATAAGGTGTCCACGTCAAATGCGGCGTGGGGGATATGCATAATAAGCACTTGGACTTGAGATTGACGCGACGCTCGTCTGACTGTCCGTCGCGGCTCCGACGCTCCCCTCGACCGCTGTTATTTTATATACGCAGTGGCTAGTCTCAGTCAGAGAAACGGAGATGGTTGAGCTGTATGACATTTCGATAACTTCCTCGTCGACCGAATAAGTTGAGTCTTTGTTCCAATTTTGTTCGATTGATCCAAGATTGATCGTTTGTTTGCAGCCGCTCCAAGCTTCAACACTTCGCCTCGAAGCTTCACATTGCGGTCAGTAATGACAGGTCAGCCCCGAGAACTACATGTGTACTTATCAGCGACGCTAGTGACGTCGTGCAAGTCGCCTGGTCCCCGGCCGTGGTAGACATCTCGAAGATTCTCCGCGCGAATGCGAGGCTTATGAATGCCACTATTATAATAGCGTACGAATCACGCTTCTTCTCCACACATGTTTTGAAGTTGTTTCTTCCATTTTTGGTGTGTTAAAAATACAACCACGCCTCGAGCCTCGAGGTGCCTTTGGTGGGTAAGTAGTTTGCGGCCGCTATGTATGGCTGTCCAAGTGGGGAAATATTCCCCGTAAAAATATATTTCTATTTTGCCTCTGCGCCAACTTCATCTAAGTGTTATCTACGTGCGCGTGAACTTTATTAAGGACTTTTAACTATATTCAATGCATTTTTACTGTGCGCGTGAACATTTATTGGGTGCGCGTAGAAACATTTGAGTGCGCGGGAACTGAAAAGCGTGTACATAGTACGAAAATGTACAACCTTTTGTTTATGTTCAATGAAGCCGTCGAGCTAGTCTAGTCACCTCAACGTCGTTCCGCCTCGTCCTTTGCAAATACAAGGAACACATCGCAAAGTAAAAAGACCTCCCGTCAGCAGAACATACCAATAGCGTCCGGAACGAAGTTATGTTTCGAGTCCTTCGAATTGCGACTTTGGCGAGGCAACCAGGCTGCTGCGCAGTCGAGCTAGATCATGAACAGAGAAAAAATAACTCGCACTGAAGGCCTCCATTGATCCTGTTATAAAATGGCTAGGCAGGGGAATTTTCACTAAATAGGGGTGATTTATCTCGCGCCACCACCGCGCCGATACGGCATCCCTCTATTTTGGCCTCGAGCCTTTCCGGCCCTTGTATAGTTCATAAATCCGCGCATGGTCATCTTTCTCCGTTTCTTTTCTCACTCTTACTACCACGTTCACTATGAGAGGCTCGTCGTCGATGAGGTCTCTTTTCCTCGTCCTCCCCTGCTTGCTTGGCCAGGCTAGCGCGATATACAACCCCCTCATCGAGTATGCCGGCTCTACATTCTTTGATAAATTTTCGTACTATGGGAACGTGGATAATACGACCTGGGGTGAGAAATAGAGCTTGCAAATTTTGGGAGTCGAAGCTGATTGCTTGCAGGAAATGCGACGTTCTTGGACCAACCCAGCGCGGTAGCGCAAAAGCTGACATATATCAACGATGCCGGTAACGCCATCGTTAAGGTGGACAATACGACTACGCTCGTCGCAGGACTTCCAGGACAGGTTGTGAACCGGAATTCGGTGAGTTGCCTTGTGTAGTTCATGTTTTGTCACACACTTACACCTTTGCAGGTTCGCCTCACCTCGCTGGACAGCTTTGGCCTCGGTACACTTATCATGATCGACGTCGCGCACATCCCCTTTGGCTGCTCCGTCTGGCCAGCATTCTGGACCTTTGGCATGGAGGACACATGGCCCGCGGCGGGAGAGATCGATATTATCGAGGCCATCAATGGAATGACCAATAGCCAGATGGCGCTGCACACCACCCCAGGGTGCACGCAGGTCAAGTCGCCGATTCAGTCGGGCACAATTAAGTCGTCCGACTGCGCCCCTGCCCGCGGATGCGTTGTCTCGGAGACCAAGGCGAACAGCTATGGCGCGGGCTTCGCGAGTGCTGGCGGCGGCGTGTTCGCGGTGCAGATGGAGGCGGCGGGGATCAACTTTTGGTTTTGGAGTGTACGTGGTGTTTGATATCGATCGTTTTGGATGACTGAGAGGCTCACCGCACACTATGTTATTGCTTATTTTTAGAGGCCTGATGTGCCCGCTGAGATAGCGGACGCCACGTCCACCACACCCATGGATGTGTCGAACTGGGGCATTCCCTCGGGTGCTTATCCCTCTGGAACCAACTGCGATATCACCAGCAATGACCTAGCTCGCCCATTTCTGGGTGATTTCTTACGGAAAGTGCACATTTCTACACGAAAACTGACGAATTTGAGTCTGAAAGTTGCCTAAATGGGACTAAAATTTCTGAAATGAGCGTAGTCCAAGCATCACAACACCTTTTCGCTCCATGTGAGCAGAGGTTAGCCCACCCGAAGGGCAAGGCCATCCGTGTGCGGCGCAACGGCACCGCACACGCAATTCTATCTACTGACTATAAAAATAGCAGCCGTCTGGACAGAGGAAAGGTCAGTCCTGGTTTTTCACGAGGGAGTCACAACTCACCAGCAGCATTTTAGCAGAAGTCGACGTTAACAGTCTAGAGTAGTAGTCGTCAGTGTTCGTAGTTAGACCCATTTGAAATAAATAACTTACTTCTTTCCAATAACTTGAGGAGCTGTGGAAGCGACGGGGTGGGATTTCTGCAGCAACTCGTGAGTGCTCTATTCATTCATAAACCAAGTAAATGACTTACATTCCCTTCTCCATAGAGATCTTCCAAGGTAATGGGTGCAGATGGGCGCCTAAGTCACGCGCCATCAAAGCGACGCCGTTTGTTCAAGCACAGTGGACCGCGCGGTGTCGATGACCATTGACGGGAAGTCCACTGTCGTGTCTTCGTGGTAGAGAATGAGCACGGTGGTGGGAAGCCTAGACGGCGACGAGGAGGGAGTCCGACATGGGAATTTCGAGGCCGTCTCGTTGGAAAGGCATGTGGGGAGGTCGTCATGCTCGCCGGAAGTCCAAAAATCGATTTTAAATCGAGGGACTCGGCCAGCACTTCGAGGTGGCAGCGTAGGTGAGTGCGCGAAGTGGATGGGGACGTCAAAGGTCACAGGAAGCGCAACCTCGACCAGCAAGTCGTTTCGAGAGCTCGAGATGACAGCGGGATGCCTGACTCTTGTGGGTGGATGGTTGGACAGCGTACGAGGATCGGGGGCCGCTTCACGCTCGCGGGAAGTCCAAAAATCGATTTTAAATCGAGGGACTTGGTTGGCGCTTCGAGGTGGCAGCGTAGGAGAATGGCACAAAGCGGATGGGGCAGTCAAAGGTCAGGGAGCGCAATCTCAACCAGAAAGTCATTTCGAGAGCTCGAGATGACGGCGGGACATCCGTATATCGTGGGTGGATGGCTGGACGATGTACGAGAGTTGAGGGGCGCTTGAATAACATTTGGTTTGGCAGAGGTGACGCGAGCGAGGTGTGATGCGAGTGAGGTGCAGCACCTCATCCTTCAATTGGTCCAATGTGCTGATGCATGAGGGCGGTTGCGGGACATCCAAATATCGAGTTTAGAGTTGAGAGGAGGCCGGGAAACACCTGGAATAGCAACCAGTATGGCTACCAAGTTGGAGGTGTGTGTGGCAGCGCAGCGGCGGTGGCGGGAAGTCCAAATATTGAATTACAATCGCAGGAGGGTGTGAGAGGCCATGAGTGTGCGGGACACTTTGCTTCGACATAGAAAGGATGGAGGAGGTGTATAGCAGGGTATACGGTGGCGGGACGTCCAAAAACAAAATTTCGAGGTGGGGTGCGAGTACAACAGCCACAGAAGGCTAAACGTGATCGGGAAGGCTTTTAAACAGCCGACAGAGCTTCTATGAGGTAACAACATCATTAGACATGTCTTAAAATTTGAATAGACCTTACTTACTGTGCAAGCAAGATGCCTAGCTCGCAGTCATCCACGGGCGCTTAAACCGTGTACAGCAACAGACAACCTATTGATGAACATGGTGAGCTATAACAGCAATACAAGAGACAACGAAGAGACTTGCAGTCATAGTGAGCCGTCATAGACGATGAGGGGAGATGGAACGTCAATGGAAAACAGCATTACGACGGGGAAGGGGGGATGTGTTTCTCCACGAAAACACACCACCTTTATACGTTCTCTGCGCCAAGTAAATTCACGTTGCTCTGACTGCGATCATGAATATGCATCATGACACACCATCCAGCCTCAAGCCCTCGTTACCAGCCAGTTCCAACAGAAAGTCTTATATTAGCGGTCACTCAGGGATGCACATTACCCACTATCTCCTCCGTCCCCTGCTCGCATATCTCTCTTCATCGCCTATATCACACCTCCCCGACTTCAATTTCACTCAGTCTTTAACTCTAGACACTTTATTCCATGAACTTGCTGCCCGCTATTCATTCCTACAAGTACTTTCACGGAACATCTCGCTCGCCAAAAATAGTAATCATTGACTTAGACGGAAGTCAAACAAAATAAATCAACACAACGTAACCCTCTCGGACATAACAAATATTCGCATGCGACTCTCCGGAGTCTCCATTCATCAACAAGTCTTCCGTACATTCTACGCCTACCTACCTTACAACCGCTTGGTTATGCTATCCGCTCCGCTTTCTTCGCCTCCTCGTATTTTAACTCACTCCTATTGTAGCTGAATATCTAGTCACAAAATATAATTTACTCCAAGGGGAGATCAGTTGGATGAGGCCTACATTCGCTTCCTGAATTTGATCAAACGAGAGGCAACCGGCACCCGCATTGCCATTGATCATTGCCTCCATCCCCGAATCATTTCCGTGGTGCGGTCAAGGCATCCCAACTTTTATTCACGTAAGCTGGATCATGTACACTACGAGATCCATTAGTCTCCCTTTCATTGGAACAGGAAACCATTCGGTTAATGCACCGTCTGATTTGCCTTCCAGAACACAAGGAGCTGAAGTAAAGGCGGTAATTTCAACGTCTGTGAGCGTGCCGTACTCAATCATAAGATCGGGTTGAAGCGCTGCGAGCAAATGCTCTTTAATTAGGACCTCAAAAGGAACAAAGTTAATCATTTTTGACTGTTAACCTCCACGCCGTGTATGCGGTATAATAAATATTCCGAGCTGGATTTGGGCGCAAGCAGGGAAGAATACCTCGATGTAATGCTGTTCTAGTCCCCATCCGAACATCCGCCATCCAGTTGCCCCCGAAACGCCTGATTTCACCCTCTCGTAAATCACGGAATCAGATCAAACGTAAGGTAGGTACACAAACTGCACGGGATCAGCGCGCCGTTTCCACGGGCGAATTCTAAACAAACGCAACACGCGTACTCGGGCGTGATGCTACTGAGAAATACACTCTCTGCACAGGTAAGTAGAATATCCTGCAAGTCCCGGGACTTATATACGTCACATCTGAGAATTCCTTAATGAATAATACTCGATTTAGGTATTGAGCGCTAAAATTGGAAGCACTGTGAGCGGGGCATGGTCGTGAGACTGATTTTAGTAGCGAGTGTGGCGCAGACTGATGCGCGGCGCCGAATTCACTGTGTTCACGCAAACACACAGAAAAGGACAAGATGATCATACTATATTACAGTACGTAGTACATAGGAGTCTATAGACATGGAAAATAATCAATTGAACATTGGCGAACAGAAAGCTACCGCTTACCGAACACCAACACCCTCTTCCTCGCCCGAATCCCCATTTTAAACACATAAATGCAGCGCCGTATCATGCCGATACATGTATTAAGTACATATAAATAGATATATACTACTACCGGGCCTAGCGCGTCAGATCTCTGGGCACGACAAGGTACGCGGATTGTGGAAAGTGGTTGGGAGCGCCTGCGCGCACAGCGAATTTCCACCGCAAATCTCCATTATCATTAGAAAGTATGACTTATACAGCTAGATATTTATATTTCGTACTGTTTTCAGAAGTTTCGAAGCGAGGGTTGAAGCGCTGCGAACGTGGCACGGTGTGCCACCGAATTTGATTCTGACTGTGACCCGCTGCGCGCATTCTCAAATTCGCAGCGTTTCGTTGCGCACACACAAGGATAAGCGGTAATACAAATATATTATATGCCAAGTAAGCGCACTGAGGAGTTGGATGACGGGGGGAGCATCTGAGTGTGCAATCGACATGACACTCGGCCCCTTCCTCCTCTCCCGAATCGCCGTTTACGACGCAATAAACGCACGTCTTTTCGAAACAGGGCAATCTATTACATACCTATTAATAGTAATATGCTACCGCCGGATATCATGTGTAAGATCGTTGCGCGTAGCGAGGAACGCAGAACGAGGAATATCAGATGGAGCGGCTGCGCCCTACATTGAATTCCTCCCCAATTGTTAATTATATTCCTGAATTCGTCAGGATATGTAGATGTAAGCGTATTATATGTAACTTAAAAAGTTTGAAGAGGATACTTGAAGCGCTGCGAACGTGGCACGGTATGTCACCGCCGCTAGTCATGAATGCGTCCAAATATGCGCGCTTTGAATCCCCCGCCGCTATTAACGCTCAACCACAAAAACAAGTATTATACCATATATAGAACATGCTAAACAGCCAGTATATACTACCAGCGGGGGGAGGTAAAGACGTACGAGTTCATAAATCAAACCACACCCCACCCCTTCCTCCTCACCCGAATCGCCGTTTGCAACGCAGAAAACGCACTCTCTTCCATTTCAGGATTCCATCTTACCTACTGATCTATATATATACTACCACCGAGTCTAGGTTACCAGCCATTCCAACACGACAATTAGGGCGAATGAACTCAGAAGATGCAATGGAGCCGCTTTCAGCGCATCCGCTGCTCTCTTGTTCCTCACTCCATTCGCCTTTGCACTCCCCAAGACTATGCATACACAGAGCCCTATATGACATCTACCGACTGTAAGAAAATCGGGGGCCTCGAGTGCAAGGGGCATCTGAAATTCGAAATTCACCCCACCTTCGCCTCCTCGCCCACTTCGCATTCCGCTACTTGCGCGGGGACCTGAATTAAGAGAAACGTAAGATGGTTGGTAACGTATCTGGAAAAGATTGCCTCGGCTGCGTTGCCAGCGAGAATCCCAACGCTAGAACGTTCCATCCAAAGTAGAGGACGACGTTTCGCGTGAACTTGTCTGCAGACGCAACACGCAATGCGTTATCCCGAATTCTGGGGCGATTACCGCAGGTTCCGGAGGATAGGGTCACGTCGTCCTGGGGTATGTAGTCTAGACTACGTAGATATTGGGGTGTGTAGTGCACTGGATATCGAGCATCGGGGGAGGGTGTGCGGCAGCGCACATGAAATCGGCTGAATTCGCGCATTTCTGGAAACACTCAGTCTCTTTTTCGGCCTGAATTTGATATACATAGTAGGTGGAATAAGTTCAAGGACAAAAGAATGATTATCCTATTTACAAGACGATATCGCTATTTGAGAAATGGCGTACGAATGAATTCATTAAAACTAAAACATACATGAAATCGGCGGCCTATCTGACGAACAAACTACTAATAAAACTCTTTTTTTGACGCTGAGAGCGATGGGGCAGGCGAATAAAGGTTTAATAGAAGTCAGTAACATTGTTTACTAGGCGATGAGAGAAAATGCGGACGGGGAAACGGACGAACGAGCGGGGGGATATGCTTGAGATCAAGATTTGAAGATTTCGGCTAATGGGCACAACGGGCCCTGGACTTGGTTTCCTCCGAAACGCAACATTCTATTCAGATCTACGTACGTACAGGGCTACCGAATGACTATAAGAACCCACCGTATTCGACATCAACAGCCCATCTCCCATTCCTTCCCTCCCTCCTCTCCACCTTTCCTGTCCTGTCCTCCTCTCTCCTCCTCGTCTCCAGCGCCCCTCTCTTCATCGCCCTCGTTCTGTAACCGTAAGCGCCGCCTTCTCGTTGTCAGAAGCCCGCTTGCTCACCGCGCTGTCCTAGAACGCACCCCACCGACCTCGGCGCTCGTCGATGCTCGTCGATGACGGTAAGCATCCAGTGGTCGTCCTCTTCGTCGTCGTCGCAGACCGTCCTAACCCTTCCGTTTCGCAGACGGGCTGGCTGGCTTCCCTGTTCGAGAGATACGGTGAGGTGAGCGAGCTTCCCCTCTGAATGCAGACCCTCTACTCACCTTGTGCCGTTTTTCTAGGTGTCCTCGATGCGCTGCTCGCAGCCGGCTTGCATGCACGCACGCTGCACGCGGTGAGTCGCCGTTCGTCCGTTTGTGCTGCTGATCGCTGACCCGAAGCCGGTCGTAGCAGAGCCGCTGACATCGAGCAGGCGACCGTCGTCTTGATCTTCGCGTCGATGGGTGTTGAGAGACGATGTGGAGAAGACGGAGGAGGGCAGTAGTGTCGAGGTCGAGGCCGTGGTGAGTGTTTTTTGTGTTCTGTTGACCGATCTCGTAGCGGCGCGGAGGCTTTGACGCTGAAGACATGGTGAGTGGTACTTTATTTGCCGCGATCTGATCAAACTGACTTACCTTGCACCACGGATGCCGTCAACGTCTGCGGCTGTCGTACGAGGCCGTGCGTCCGCGACGAGCTCGTCGTGAGCCAGGCAGCTCTGCGCCTGCGCTCCATATCCGTAGCTGCGGTGAGTGTTCGTGTGTGCGTCCGTCGAATTCATGCTCATCCGACGTCGCCGCGCCGCCTCCCGTTTGAAATCTATGCAAAGTAAGTGCTCGTCCCCTTAAGAAACGTCGATAGGGTGCTTACCTGCTGCTCGAGATCTTGATAGATGACTTGGCGCATCTACAACGCACCGAAAGGGCAGGAGACGTGGATCTATTCAAAGTAAGCGTTATCTCTTTATCAGACGTCGAGTAAATTCTTACCTCTGCCTCGAGATCTTCGTTTGCGCAGGCACGGCGGGCTTGACCGTGCGCCGAACGTTGGTGGCGTTTGTTCGCGAAGCCTTGATTCGGGCGGCTTCCTGTGCCTACGGCGGTCTTGGGCCTGTGGCTTCGTGCATTCGTAGTGGGTGAGGGGAGAGCGTGTGCGCGAGAGATGCGGCGCCGACTATCTGTGAGGGATCAGTGCGAGTTCGTTGCGTAAAGGGCGGACGACGTACGTGAGCGACGAGATGTTGAGTTGGGCGTGTGTGTGATGGACAAGGCATGAGGGAGGTGGGCGCAGGTGGGAGGAGGGACATCATGGCAGGTGAGGGATGGGATGGGATGGGATGGGAGGGACGGCTTGGCATGAGGGAAGGGAAGGAATGGAAGGGAAGGGTGTCGATTGAGAGGGGAAGGGACGTCCTTGTCAAGGAAGGGGTGCCTGCTGCAGCAGACACACCCATTGTCAGGCGACGTCGCCGCTGTCGTGGTGCCTTGCGCCCACCGTCCAGAGCATCGAGCTCGTTGAGAGGACGGATGTCCAACACGACCTCTGTGTGTGCATGGGGGTATGACCGCCCTGCGAGCCGTTCGTCTGTCGTATGGAGCCGCCGTGTGTTGGATGAAGGCCGTCGTCGCCTTCGTCGTGCTGGTTGCGATGTTGTGTCGTGTGGTGGGTGCGAGTCGAGGCGGAGCGTTGTGGACGTGCGAGAGTCGTCGAAGCCTTATCTCGTCATGCGGGGTGCCATCTTGGTGCTGACGTTGACAGGACGTGTGGCGGCGCCGTGTGCGGTATTCGTGGACGAGGGAGGGCGCAGCGCATGGAGGAGGGGCACGCGAAGGGCAGGGAGCGAGGGAGGCTGGGGAAGCAAAGAGAGCTGTCAGACGCGGCGAAAGGGTGCCAGGCAAGGGGTCGAGTCCTTCGAGTTGCCAGGCTGCTGCGCAGTCAAGCTAGACCATGAACAGAGAAAAAATAACTCGCACTGAAGGCCTCCATTGATCCTGTTATAAAATGGCTGGGCAGAATAGGGGTGATTTATCTCGCGCCACCACCGCGCCGATACGGCATCCCTCTATTTTGGCCTCGAGCCTTTCCGGCCCTTGTATAGTTCATAAATCCGCGCCATGGCCATCTTTCTCCGTTTCTTTTCTCACTCTTACTACCACGTTCACTATGAGAGGCTCGTCGTCGATGAGGTCTCTTTTCCTCGTCTCCCCTGCTTGCTTGGCCAGGCTAGCGCGATATACAACCCCCTCATCGAGTATGCCGGCTCTACATTCTTTGATAAATTTTCGTACTATGGGAACGTGGATAATACGACCTGGGGTGAGAAATAGAGCTTGCAAATTTTGGGAGTCGAAGCTGATTGCTTGCAGGAAATGCGACGTTCTTGGACCAACCCAGCGCGGTAGCTCAAAAGCTGACATATATCAACGATGCCGGTAACGCCATCGTTAAGGTGGACAATACGACTACGCTCGTCGCAGGACTTCCAGGACAGGTTGTGAACCGGAATTCGGTGAGTTGCCTTGTGTAGTTCATGTTTTGTCACACACTTACACCTTCGCAGGTTCGCCTCACCTCGCTGGACAGCTTTGGCCTCGGTACACTTATCATGATCGACGTCGCGCACATCCCCTTTGGCTGCTCTGTCTGGCCAGCATTCTGGACCTTTGGCATGGAGGACACATGGCCCGCGGCGGGAGAGATCGATATTATCGAGGCCATCAATGGAATGACCAATAGCCAGATGGCGCTGCACACCACCCCAGGGTGCACCCAGGTCAAGTCGCCGATTCAGTCGGGCACAATTAAGTCGTCCGACTGCGCCCCTGCCCGCGGATGCGTTGTCTCGGAGACCAAGGCGAACAGCTATGGCGCGGGCTTCGCGAGTGCTGGCGGCGGCGTGTTCGCGGTGCAGATGGAGGCGGCGGGGATCAACTTTTGGTTTTGGAGTGTACGTGGTGTTTGATATCGATTGTTTTGGATGACTGAGAGGCTCACCGCACATTATGTTATTGCTTATTTTTAGAGGCCTGATGTGCCCGCTGAGATAGCGGACGCCACGTCCACCACACCCATGGATGTGTCGAACTGGGGCATTCCCTCGGGTGCTTATCCCAACTGCGATATCACCAGCAATGACCTAGCTCGCCCATTTCTGGGTGATTTCTTACGGAAAGTGCACATTTCTACACGAAAACTGACGAATTTGAGTCTGAAAGTTGCCTAAATGGGACTAAAATTTCTGAAATGAGCGTAGTCCAAGCATCACAACACCTTTTCGCTCCATGTGAGCAGAGGTTAGCCCACCCCGAAGGGCAAGGCCATCCGTGTGCGGCGCAACGGCACCGCACACGCAATTCTATCTACTGACTATAGAAATAGCAGCCGCCTGGACAGAGGAAAGGTCAGTCCTGGTTTTTCACGAGGGAATCACAACTCACCAGCAGCATTTTGAGCAGAAGTCAACGGTAAGAGTCTGGAATAGTAGTCGTCGGTGTTCGTAGTTAGACTCATTTGAAATAAATAACTTACTTCTTTCCAATAACTTGAGGAGCTGTGGAAGCGACGGGGTGGGATTTCTGCAGCAACTCGTGAGTGCTCTATTCATTCATAAACCAAGTAAACGACTTACATTTCCCTTCTCCGTAGAGATCTTCCAAGGTAATGGGTGCAGATGGGCGCCTAAGTCACGCGCCATCAAAGCAACGCCGTTTGTTCAAGCACAGTGGACCGCGCGGTGTCGATGACCATTGACGGGAAGTCCACTGTCGTGTCTTCGTGGTGAGAGAATGAGCACGGTGGTGGGAAGCCTAGACGGCGACAAGGAGGCAGTCCGACATGGGAATTTCGAGGCCGTCTCATTGGAAAGGCATGTGGGGAGGTCGTCATGCTCGCCGGAAGTCCAAAAATCGATTTTAAATTGAGGGACTCGGCCAGCACTTCGAGGTGGCAGCGTAGGTGAGTAGCGCAAAGTGGATGGGGACGTCAAAGGTCACAGGAAGCGCAACCTCGACCAGCAAGTCGTTTCGAGAGCTCGAGACGACGGCGGGACATCCGTATATCGTGGGTGGATGGCTGGACGATGTACGAGAGTCGAGGGGCGCTTGAATAACAATTTGGTTTGGCAGAGGTGACGCGAGCGAGGTGTGATGCGAGTGAGGTGCAGCACCTCATCCTTCAATTGGTCCAATGTGCTGATGCATGAGGGCGGTTGCGGGACATCCAAATATCGAGTTTAGAGTTGAGAGGAGGCCGGGAAACACCTGGAATAGCAACCAGTATGGCTACCAAGTTGGAGGTGTGTGTGGCAGCGCAGCGGCGGTGGCGGGAAGTCCAAATATTGAATTACAACCGCAGGAGGGTGCATGAGAGGCCATGAGTGTGCGGGACACTTTGCTTCGACATAGAAAGGATGGAGGAGGTGTATAGCAGGGCATATACGGTGGCGGGACGTCCAAAAACAAAATTTCGAGGTGGGGGTGCGAGTACAACAGCCACAGAAGGCTAAACGTGATCGGGAACGCTTTTAAACAGCCGACAGAGCTTCTATGAGGTAACAACATCATTAGACATGTCTTAAAAATTTGAATAGACCTTACTTACTGTGCAAGCAAGATGCCTAGCTCGCAGTCATCCACGGGCGCTTAAACCGTGTACAGCAACAGACAACCTATTGATGAACATGGTGAGCTATAACAGCAATACAAGAGACAACGAAGAGACTTGCAGTCATAGTGAGCCGTCATAGACGATGAGGGGAGATGGAACGTCAATGGAAAACAGCATTACGACGGGGAAGGGGGGATGTGTTTCTCCACGAAAACACAACCACCTTTATACGTTCTCTGCGCCAAGTAAATTCACGTTGCTCTGACTGCGATCATGAATATGCATCATGACACACCATCCAGCCTCAAGCCCTCGTTACCAGCCAGTTCCAACAGAAAGTCTTATATTAGCGGTCACTCAGGGATGCAGCATTACCCACTATCTCCTCCGTCCCCTGCTCGCATATCTCTCTTCATCGCCTATATCACACCTCCCCGACTTCAATTTCACTCAGTCTTTAACTCTAGACACTTTATTCCATGAACTTGCTGCCCCGCTATTCATTCCTACAAGTACTTTCACGGAACATCTCGCTCGCCAAAAATAGTAATCATTGACTTAGACGGAAGTCAAACAAAATAAATCAACACAACGTAACCCTCTCGGACATAACAAATATTCACATGCGACTCTCCGGAGTCTCCATTGCATCAACAAGTCTTCCGTACATTCTACGCCTACCTACCTTACAACCCGCTTGGTTATGCTATCCGCTCCACTTTCTTCGCCTCCTCGTATTTTAACTCACTCCTATTGTAGCTGAATATCTAGTCACAAAATATAATTTACTCCAAGGGGAGATCAGTTGGATGAGGCCTACATTCGCTTCCCTGAATTTGATCAAACGAGAGGCAACCGGCACCCGCATTGCCATTGATCATTGCCTCCATCCCCGAATCATTTCCGTGGTGCGGTCAAGGCATCCCAACTTTTATTCACGTAAGCTGGATCATGTACACTACGAGATCCATTAGTCTCCCTTTCATTGGAACAGGAAACCATTCGGTTAATGCACCGTCTGATTTGCCTTCCAGAACACAAGGAGCTGAAGTAAAGGCGGTAATTTCAACGTCTGTGAGCGTGCCGTACTCAATCATAAGATCGGGTTGAAGCGCTGCGAGCAAATGCTCTTTAATTAGGACCTCAAAAGGAACAAAGTTAATCATTTTTGACTGTTAACCTCCACGCAGTGTATGCGGTATATTAAATTTTCTGAGCTGGATTTGGGCGCAAGCAGGGAAGAATACCTCGATGTAATGCTGTTCTAGTCCCCACCAGAACTTCCGCTATCCAGTCGCCCCCGAAACGCCTGATTTCACCCTCTCGTAAATCACAGAATCAGATCAAACGTAAAGTAGGTACACAAACTGCACGGGATCAGCGCGCCGTTTCCACGGGCGAATTCTAAACAAACGCAACACGCGTACTCGGGCGTGATGCTACTGAGAAATACACTCTCTGCACAGGTAAATATAATATCCTGCAAGTCCCCGGACTTATATACGTCAGATCTGAGAATTCCTTAATGAATAATACTCGATTTAGGTATTGAGCGCTAAATTTTGAAGCGTTGCGACGGTCATGCCGGTCTTGCGACCGATTTTAGTAGCGAGTGTGGCGCAGACTGATGCGCGGCGCCGAATTCAGAGTGTTCACGCAAACACACAGAAAAAGATAGTCATGCTGTATTACGGTACATAATACATAGGAGTAGTCTATAGACATGGAAAATAATCAATTGAACATTGGCGAACAGAAAGCTACCGCTTACCGAACACCAACACCCTCTTCCTCGCCCGAATCCCCATTTTAAACACATAAATGCAGCGACGTATCATGCCGAGACATGTATTAAGTACATATAAATAGATATATACTACTACCGGGCCTAGCGCGTCAGATCTCTGGGCACGACAAGGTACGCGGATTGTGGAAAGTGGTTGGGAGCGCCTGCGCCGCACAGCGAATTTCCACCGCAAATCTCCATTATCATTAGAAAGTATGACTGATACAGCTAGATATTTATATTTCGTACTGTTTTCAGAAGTTTCGAAGCGAGGGTTGAAGCGCTGCGAACGTGGCACCGTGTGCCACCGAATTTGATTCTGACTGTGACCCGCTGCGCGCATTCTCAAATTCGCAGCGTTTTCGTTGCGCACACACAAGGATAGGCGGTAATACAAATATATTATATGCCAAGTAAGCGCACTGAGGAGTTGGATGACGGGGGGAGGTCATCTGAGTGTGCAATCGACATGACACTCGGCCCCATCCTCCTCTCCCGAATCGCCGTTTACGACGCAATAAACGCACGTCTTTTCGAAACAGGGCCATCTATTACATACCTATTAATAGTATTATGCTACCGCCGGACATCATGTGTAAGATCGTTGCGCATAGCGATGCATGGAGAACGACGAATAGTATCAGAAGATGCAATTGCGCCGTACACTGAATTCCTCCCCCAATTGTTAATTATATTTCCTGGACTTGTCAGGATATGTAGATGCACACGTATCGTATATACTCTAAAAGGTTTGAAGAGGATACATAAAGCGCTGCGAACGTGGCACGGTATGCCACCGCCGCTAGTCATGAATGCGTCCAAATACGCGCGCTTTGAATCCCCCGCCGCTATTAATGCTCAACCATAAAAACAAGTATTATACCATATATAGAACATGCTACACAGTCCGTATATACTACCAGCGGGGAGAGGCAAAGACGTACGAGTTCATAAATCAAACCACACCCCACCCCTTCCTCCTCACCCGAATCGCCGTTTGCAACGCAGAAAACGCACTCTCTTCCATTTCAGGATTCCATCTTACCTACTGATCTATATATATACTACCTCCGCGTCTAGGTTACCAGCCATTCCAACACGACAATTAGGGCGAATGAACTCAGAAGATGCAATGGAGCCGCTTTCAGCGCATCCGCTGCTCCCTTGTTCCTCACTCCATTCGCCTTTGCACTCCCCAAGACTATGCATACACAGAGCCCTATATGCCACCTACCGACTGTAAGAAAATCGGGGGCCTCGAGTGCAAGGGGGGTCTGAAATTCGAAATTCACCCCACCTTCGCCTCCTCGCCCACTTCGCATTCCGCTACTTGCGCGGGGACCTGAATTAAGAGAAACGTAAGATGGTTGGTAACGTATCTGGAAAAGATTGCCTCGGCTGCGTTGCCAGCGAGAATCCCAACGCTAGAACGTTCCATCCAAAGTAGAGGACGACGTTTCGCGTGAACTTGTCTGCAGACGCAACACGCAATGCGTTATCCCGAATTCTGGGGCGATTACCGCAGGTTCCGGAGGATAGGGTCACGTCGTCCTGGGGTATGTAGTCTAGACTACGTAGATATTGGGGTGTGTTGCGCACTGGATATCGAGCATCGGGGGAGGGTGTGCGGCAGCGCACATGAAATCGGCTGCATTCACGCATTTCTGGAAACACTCAGTCTCTTTTTCGGCCTGAAATTGATATACATAGTAGGTGGAATAAGTTCAAGGACAAAAGAATGATTATCCTATTTACAAGACGATATCGCTATTTGAGAAATGGCGTACAAATGAATTCATTAAAACTACAACATACATGAAATCGGCGGCTATCTGACGAAAACTACTAGTAAAACTCTTTTTTTGACGCTGAGAGCGATGGGGCAGTGAATAAAGGTTAATAGAAGTCAGTAAATTGTTACTAGGGATGAGAGAAAATGCGGACGGGAAACGGACGAACGAGCGGGGGGATATGCTTGAGATCAAGATTTGAAGATTTCGGCTAATGGGCACAACGGGCCCTGGACTTGGTTTCCTCCGAAACGCAACATTCTATTCAATCTACGTACGTACAGGGCTACCGAATGACTATAAGAACCCACCGTATTCGACGTCAACAGCCCATCCCCATTCCTTCCCTCCCTCCTCTCCACTTTCTCATTCCTCTCCTCTCCTCTCCTCCTCTCTCCAGCGCCCTCTCTTCATCGCCCTCGTTCTGTAACCGTAAGCGCCGCCTTCTCGTTCGTCATAAGCCCGCTTGCTCACCGCGCTGTCCTAGAACGCACCCCACCGACCTCGGCGCTCCAGGACGGCTCGTCGATGACGGTAAGCCTCCAGTGTCGTCCTCTTCGTCGTCGTCGCAGACCGTCCTAACCCTTCCGTTTCGCAGACGGGCTGGCTGGCTTCCCTGTTCGAGAGATACGGTGAGGTGAGCGAGCTTCCCCTCTGAATGCAGGCCCTCTACTCACCTTGTGCCGTTTTTCTAGGTGTCCTCGATGCGCTGCTCGCAGCCGGCTTGCATGCACGCACGCTGCACGCGGTGAGTCGCCGTTCGTCCGTTTGTGCTGCTGATCGCTGACCCGAGGCCGTTCGTAGCAGAGCCGCTGACGTCGAGCAGGCGTCGTCGTCTTGATCTTCGCGTCGATGGGTGTTGAGAGACGAGGTGGAGAAGACGGAGGAGGCGTAGTGTCGAGGTCGAGGCCTAGGTGAGTGTTTTTCGTGTTCTGTTGACCGATCTCGTAGCGGCGCGGAGGCTTTGACGCTGAAGACATGGTGAGTGGTACTTTATTTGCCGCGATCTGATCAAACTGACTTACCTTGCACCACGGATGCCGTCAACGTCTGCGGCTGTCGTACGAGGCCGTGCGTCCGCGACGAGCTCGTCGTGAGCCAGGCAGCTCTGCGCCTGCGCTCCATATCCGTAGCTGCGGTGAGTGTTCGTGTGTGCGTCCGTCGAATTCGTGCTCATCCGACGTCGCAGCGCCGCCCCCGTTTGAAATCTATGCAAAGTAAGTGCTCGTCCCCTAAGAAACGTCGATAGGGTGCTTACCTGCTGCTCGAGACTTGATAGATGACTTGGCGCATCTACAACGCACCGAAAGGGCAGGAGACGTGGATCTATTCAAAGTAAGCGTTATCTCTTTATCAGACGTCGAGTAAATTCTTACCTCTGCCTCGAGATCTTCGTTTGCGCAGCTAGGGCGGGCTTGACCGTGCGCCGAACGTTGGCGGCGTTTGTTCGCGAAGCCTTGATTCGGGCGGCTTCCTGTGCTACGGCGGTCTTGGGCCTGTGGCTTCGTGCATTCGTAGTGGGTGAGGGGAGAGCGTGTGCGCGAGAGATGCGGCGCCGACTATCTGTGAGGGATCAGTGCGAGTCGTTGTGTAAAGGGCGGAGACGTACGTGGCGACGAGATGTTGAGTTGGGCGTGTGTGTGATGGACAAGGCATGAGGGAGGTGGGCGCAGGGGGAGGAGGGACGGCATGGCAGGTGAGGGATGGGATGGGATGGGAGGGACGGCTTGGCATGAGGGAAGGGAGGAAGGAATGGAAGGGAAGGGTGTCGATTGAGAGGGGAAGGGACGTCCTTGTCAAGGAAGGGTGCCTGCTGCAGCAGACACACCATTGTCAGGCGACGTCGCCGCTGTCGTGGTGCCTTGCGCCCACCGTCCAGAGCATCGAGCTCGTTGAGAGGACGGATGTCCAACACGACCTCTGTGTGTGCATGGGGGTATGACCGCCCTGCGAGCCGTTCGTCTGTCGTATGGAGCCGCCGTGTGTTGGATGAAGGCCGTCGTCGCCTTCGTCGTGCTGGTTGCGATGTTGTGTCGTGTGGTGGGTGCGAGTCGAGGCGGAGCGTTGTGGACGTGCGAGAGTCGTCGAAGCCTTATCTCGTCATGCGGGGTGCCATCTTGGTGCTGACGTTGACAGGACGTGTGGCGTGCGCCGTGTGCGGTATTCGTGGACGAGGGAGGGCGCAGCGCATGGAGGAGAGGAGCACGCGAAGGGCAGGGAGCGAGGGAGGCTGGGGAAGCAAAGAGAGCTGTCAGACGCGGCGAAAGGGTGCCAGGCAAGGGGTCGAGTCCTTCGAGTTGCCAGGCTGCTGCGCAGTCAAGCTAGACCATGAACAGAGAAAAAATAACTCGCACTGAAGGCCTCCATTGATCCTGTTATAAAATGGCTGGGCAGAATAGGGGTGATTTATCTCGCGCCACCACCGCGCCGATACGGCATCCCTCTATTTTGGCCTCGAGCCTTTCCGGCCCTTGTATAGTTCATAAATCCGCGCCATGGCCATCTTTCTCCGTTTCTTTTCTCACTCTTACTACCACGTTCACTATGAGAGGCTCGTCGTCGATGAGGTCTCTTTTCCTCGTCCTCCCCTGCTTGCTTGGCCAGGCTAGCGCGATATACAACCCCCTCATCGAGTATGCCGGCTCTACATTCTTTGATAAATTTTCGTACTATGGGAACGTGGATAATACGACCTGGGGTGAGAAATAGAGCTTGCAAATTTTGGGAGTCGAAGCTGATTGCTTGCAGGAAATGCGACGTTCTTGGACCAACCCAGCGCGGTAGCTCAAAAGCTGACATATATCAACGATGCCGGTAACGCCATCGTTAAGGTGGACAATACGACTACGCTCGTCGCAGGACTTCCAGGACAGGTTGTGAACCGGAATTCGGTGAGTTGCCTTGTGTAGTTCATGTTTTGTCACACACTTACACCTTCGCAGGTTCGCCTCACCTCGCTGGACAGCTTTGGCCTCGGTACACTTATCATGATCGACGTCGCGCACATCCCCTTTGGCTGCTCGTCTGGCCAGCATTCTGACCTTTGGCATGGAGGACACATGGCCCGCGCGGGAGAGATCGATATTATCGAGGCCATCAATGGAATGACCAATAGCCAGATGGCGCTGCACACCACCCAGGGTGCACGCAGGTCAAGTCGCCGATTCAGTCGGGCACAATTAAGTCGTCCGACTGCGCCCCTGCCCGCGGATGCGTTGTCTCGGAGACCAAGGCGAACAGCTATGGCGCGGGCTTCGCGAGTGCTGGCGGCGGCGTGTTCGCGGTGCAGATGGAGGCGGCGGGGATCAACTTTTGGTTTTGGAGTGTACGTGGTGTTTGATATCGATTCGTTTTGGATGACTGAGAGGCTCACCGCCACACTATGTTATTGCTTATTTTTAGAGGCCTGATGTGCCCGCTGAGATAGCGGACGCCACGTCCACCACACCCATGGATGTGTCGAACTGGGGCATTCCCTCGGGTGCTTATCCCAACTGCGATATCACCAGCAATGACCTAGCTCGCCCATTTCTGGGTGATTTCTTACGGAAAGTGCACATTTCTACACGAAAACTGACGAATTTGAGTCTGAAAGTTGCCTAAATGCGGACTAAAATTTCTGAAATGAGCGTAGTCCAAGCATCACAACACCTTTTCGCTCCATGTGAGCAGAGGTTAGCCCACCCCGAAGGCAAGGCCATCCGTGTGCGGCGCAACGGCACCGCACACGCAATTCTATCTACTGACTATAAAAATAGCAGCCCCTGGACAGAGGAAGGTCAGTCCTGGTTTTTCACGAGGAGTCACAACTCACCAGCAGCATTTTTGAGCAGAAGTCACGACGTTAAGAGTCTGGAATAGTAGTAGTCGTCAGTGTTCGTAGTTAGACCATTTGAATAAATAAACTTACTTCTTTCAATAACTTGAGAGCTGTGGAAGCGACGGGGTGGATTTCTGCAGCAACTCGTGAGTGCTCTATTCATTCATAAACCAAGTAAATGACTTACATTCCCTTCTCCGTAGAGATCTTCCAAGGTAATGGGTGCAGATGGGCGCCTAAGTCACGCGCCATCAAAGCGACGCCATTTGTTCAATCACAGTGGACCGCGCGGTGTCGATGACCATTGACGGGAAGTCCACTGTCGTGTCTTCGTGGTAAGAGAATGAACACGGTGGTGGGAAGCCTAGACGGCGACGAGGAGGGAGTCCGACATGGGAATTTCGAGGCCGTCTCGTTGGAAAGGCATGTGGGGAGGTCGTCATGCTCGCCGGAAGTCCAAAAATCGATTTTAAATCGAGGGACTCGGCCAGCACTTCGAGGTGGCAGCGTAGGTGAGTGGCGCGAAGTGGATGGGGACGTCAAAGGTCACAGGAAGCGCAACCTCGACCAGCAAGTCGTTTCGAGAGCTCGAGATGACAGCGGGATGCCTGACTCTTGTGGGTGGATGGTTGGACAGCGTACAAGGATCGGGGGCCGCTTCACGCTCGCGGGAAGTCCATAAATCGATTTTAAATCGAGGGACTTGGTTGGCGCTTCGAGGTGGCAGCGTAGGAGAATGGCACAAAGGGGATGGGGCAGTCAAAGGTCATGGGGAGCGCAACCTCAACCAGAAAGTCATTTTGAGAGCTCGAGATGACGGCGGGACATCCGTATATCGTGGATGGATGGCTGGACGATGTACGAGAGTCGAGGGGCGCTTGAATAACAATTTGGTTTGGCAGAGGTGACGCGAGCGAGGTGTGATGCGAGTGAGGTGCAGCACCTCATCCTTCAATTGGTCCAATGTGCTGATGCATGAGGGCGGTTGCGGGACATCCAAATATCGAGTTTAGAGTTGAGAGGAGGCCGGGAAACACCTGGAATAGCAACCAGTATGGCTACCAAGTTGGAGGTGTGTGTGGCAGCGCAGCGGCGGTGGCGGGAAGTCCAAATATTGAATTACAATCGCAGGAGGGTGCATGAGAGGCCATGAGTGTGCGGGACACTTTGCTTCGACATAGAAAGGATGGAGGAGGTGTATAGCAGGGCATATACAGTGGCGGGACGTCCAAAAACAAAATTTCGAGGTGGGGGTGCGAGTACAACAGCCACAGAAGGCTAAACGTGATCGGGAAGGCTTTTAAACAGCCGACAGAGCTTCTATGAGGTAACAATATCATTAGACATGTTTTAAAAACTTGAATAGACCTTACTTACCGTGCAAGCAAGATGCCTAGCTCGCAGTCATCCATGGGCGCTTAAACCGTGTACAGCAACAGACAACCTATTGATGAACATGGTGAGCTATAACAGCAATACAAGAGACAACGAAGAGACTTGCAGTCATAGTGAGCCGTCATAGACGATGAGTACATTCGCTTCCCTGAATTTGATCAAACGAGAGGCAACCGGCACCCGCATTGCCATTGATCATTGCCTCCATCCCCGAATCATTTCCGTGGTGCGGTCAAGGCATCCCAACTTTTATTCACGTAAGCTGGATCATGTACACTACGAGATCCATTAGTCTCCCTTTCATTGGAACAGGAAACCATTCGGTTAATGCACCGTCTGATTTGCCTTCCAGAACACAAGGAGCTGTAGTAAAGGCGGTAATTTCAACGTCTGTGAGCGTGCCGCACTCAATCATAAGATCGGGTTGAAGCGCTGCGAGCAAATGCTCTTTAATTAGGACCTCAAAAGGAACAAAGTTAATCATTTTTGACTGTTAACCTCCACGCCGTGTATGCAGTATATTAAATATTCTGAGCTGGATTTGGGCGCAAGCAGGGAAGAATACCTCGATGTAATGCTGTTCTAGTCCCCACCAGAACTTCCGCTATCCAGTCGCCCCCGAAACGCCTGATTTCACCCTCTCGTAAATCACAGAATCAGATCAAACGTAAAGTAGGTACACAAACTGCACGGGATCAGCGCGCCGTTTCCACGGGCGAATTCTAAACAAACGCAACACGCGTACTCGGGCGTGATGCTACTGAGAAATACACTCTCTGCACAGGTAAATATAATATCCTGCAAGTCCCCGGACTTATATACGTCACATCTGAGAATTCCTTAATGAATAATACTCGATTTAGGTATTGAGCGCTAAATTTTGAAGCGTTGCGACGGTCATGCCGGTCTTGCGACCGATTTTAGTAGCGAGTGTGGCGCAGACTGATGCGCGGCGCCGAATTCACAGTGTTCACGCAAACACACAGAAAAGGATAGTCATGCTGTATTACGGTACATAATACATAGGAGTAGTCTATAGGCATGGAAAATAATCAATTGAACATTGGCGAACAGAAAGCTACCGCTTACCGAACACCAACACCCTCTTCCTCGCCCGAATCCCTATTTTAAACACATAAATGCAGCGCCGTATCATGCCGATACATGTATTAAGTACATATAAATAGATATATACTACTACCGGGCCTAGCGCGTCAGATCTTTGGGCACGACAAGGTACGCGGATTGTGGAAAGTGGTTGGGAGCGCCTGCGCCGCACAGCGAATTTCCACCGCAAATCTCCATTATCATTAGAAAGTATAACTGATACAGCTAGATATTTATATTTCGTACTGTTTTCAGAAGTTTCGAAGCGAGGGTTGAAGCGCTGCGAACGTGGCACCCGTGTGCCACCGAATTTGATTCTGACTGTGACCCGCTGCGCGCATTCTCAAATTCGCAGCGTTTTCGTTGCGCACACACAAGGATAGGCGGTAATACAAATATATTATATGCCAAGTAAGCGCACTGAGGAGTTGGATGACGGGGGGAGGTCATCTGAGTGTGCAATCGACATGACACTCGGCCCCATCCTCCTCTCCCGAATCGCCGTTTACGACGCAATAAACGCACGTCTTTTCGAAACAGGGCCATCTATTACATACCTATTAATAGTATTATGCTACCGCCGGACATCATGTGTAAGATCGTTGCGCATAGCGATGCATGGAGAACGACGAATAGTATCAGAAGATGCAATTGCGCCGTACACTGAATTCCTCCCCCAATTGTTAATTATATTTCCTGGACTTGTCAGGATATGTAGATGCACACGTATCGTATATACTCTAAAAAGTTTGAAGAGGATACATGAAGCGCTGCGAACGTGGCACGGTATGCCACCGCCGCTAGTCATGAATGCGTCCAAATACGCGCGCTTTGAATCCCCCGCCGCTATTAATGCTCAACCACAAAAAACAAGTATTATACCATATATAGAACATGCTACACAGTCCGTATATACTACCAGCGGGGGGAGGCAAAGACGTACGAGTTCATAAATCAAACCACACCCCACCCCTTCCTCCTCACCCGAATCGCCGTTTGCAACGCAGAAAACGCACTCTCTTCCATTTCAGGATTCCATCTTACCTACTGATCTATATATATACTACCTCCGCGTCTAGGTTACCAGCCATTCCAACACGACAATTAGGGCGAATGAACTCAGAAGATGCAATGGAGCCGCTTTCAGCGCATCCGCTGCTCCCTTGTTCCTCACTCCATTCGCCTTTGCACTCCCCAAGACTATGCATACACAGAGCCCTATATGCCACCTACCGACTGTAAGAAAATCGGGGGCCTCGAGTGCAAGGGGCGTCTGAAATTCGAAATTCACCCCACCTTCGCCTCCTCGCCCACTTCGCATTCCGCTACTTGCGCGGGGACCTGAATTAAGAGAAACGTAAGATGGTTGGTAACGTATCTGGGAAAGATTACCTCGGCTGCGTTGCCAGCGAGAATCCCAACGCTAGAACGTTCCATCCAAAGTAGAGGAGACGACGTTTCGCGTGAACTTGTCTGCAGACGCAACACGCAATGCGTTATCCCGAATTCTGGGGCGATTACCGCAGGTTCCGGAGGATAGGGTCACGTCGTCTAGGGGTATGTAGTCTAGACTACGTAGATATTGGGGTGTGTAGTGCACTGGATATCGAGCATCGGGGGAGGGTGTGCGGCAGCGCACATGAAATCGGCTGAATTCGCGCATTTCTGGAAACACTCAGTCTCTTTTTCGGCCTGAATTTGATATACGTAGTAGGTGGAATAAGTTCAAGGACAAAAGAATGATTATCCTATTTACAAGACGATATCGCTATTTGAGAAATGGCGTACAAATGAATTCATTCAAACTACAACATACATGAAATCGGCGGCCTATCTCACGAACAAACTACTAGTAAAACTCTTTTTTTGTCGCTGAGAGCGATGGGGCAGGCGAATAAAGGTTTAATAGAAGTCAGTAACATTGTTTACTAGGCGATGAGAGAAAATGCGGACGGGGAAACGGACGAACGAGCGGGAGGATATGCTTGAGATCAAGATTTGAAGATTTCGGCTAATGGGCACAACGGGCCCTGGACTTGGTTTCCTCCGAAACGCAACATTCTATTCAAATCTACGTACGTACAGGGCTACCGAATGACTATAAGAACCCACCGTATTCGACGTCAACAGCCCATCCCCCATTCCTTCCTTCCTCTCCTTTCCTCTCATTCCCTCATCTCATCTCATCTCATCTCCTCTCCTCCTCGTCTCTGGCACTCCGGTGCTCCTCTCTTCATCGCCCTCGTTCTGTAACCGTAAGTGCCGCCTTCTCGTCCTCGTCGTCATAAGCCCGCTTGCTCACCGCGCTGTCCTAGAACGCACCCCACCGACCTCGGCGCTCCAGGACAGCTCGTCGATGATGGTAAGCATCCAGTGGTCGTCCTCTTCGTCGTCGTCGCAGACCGTCCTAACCCTTCCGTTTCGTAGACGGGCTGGCTGGCTTCCCTGTTCGAGAGATACGGTGAGGTGAGCGAGCTTCCCCTCTGAATGCAGGCCCTCTACTCACCGTGTGCCGTTTTTCTAGGTGTCCTCGATGCGCTGCTCGCAGCCGGCTTGCATGCACGCACGCTGCACGCGGTGAGTCGCCGTTCGTCCGTTTGTGCTGCTGATCGCTGACCCAAGGCCGTTTGTAGCAGAGCCGCTGACGTCGAGCAGGCGACCGTCGTCTTGATCTTCGCGTCGATGGGTGTTGAGAGACGAGGTGGAGAAGACGGAGGAGGGCAGTAGTGTCGAGGTCGAGGCCTAGGTGAGTGTTTTTCGTGTTCTGTTGACCGATCTCGTAGCGGCGCGGAGGCGTTGACGCTGAAGACATGGTGAGTGGTACTTTATTTGCCGCGATCTGATCAAACTGACTTACCTTGCACCACGGATGCCGTCAACGTCTGCGGCTGTCGTACGAGACCGTGCGTCCGCGACGAGCTCGTCGTGAGCCAGGCAGCTCTGCGCCTGCGCTCCATATCCGTCGCCGCGGTGAGTGTTCGTGTGTGCGTCCGTCGAATTCGTGCTCATCCGACGTCGCAGCGCCGCCTCCCGTTTGAAATCTATGCAAAGTAAGTGCTCGTCCCCTTAAGAAACGTCGATAGGGTGCTTACCTGCTGCTCGAGATCTTGATAGATGACTTGGCGCATCTACAACGCACCGAAAGGGCAGGAGACGTGGATCTATTCAAAGTAAGCGTTATCTCTTTATCAGACGTCGAGTAAATTCTTACCTCTGCCTCGAGATCTTCGTTTGCGCAGCTAGGGCGGGCTTGACCGTGCGCCGAACGTTGGCGGCGTTTGTTCGCGAAGCCTTGATTCGGGCGGCTTCCTGTGCCTACGGCGGTCTTGGGCCTGTGGCTTCGTGCATTCGTAGTGGGTGAGGGGAGAGCGTGTGCGCGAGAGATGCGGCGCCGACTATCTGTGAGGGATCAGTGTGAGGTCGTTGTGTAAAGGGCGGAAGACGTACGTGGGCGACGAGATGTTGAGTTGGGCGGGTGTGTGATGGACAAGGCATGAGGGAGGACGGCATGGCAGGTGAGGGATGGGATGGGATGGGATGGGAGGGACGGCATGACATGAGGGAAGGGAAGGGATGGAAAGGGATGGGATGGAAAGGGAAGGAATGGAAGGGAAGGGTGTCGATTGAGAGGGGAAGGGACGTCCTTGTCAAGGAAGGGGTGCCTGCTGTAGCAGACAACAGGCGACGTCGCCGCTGTCGTGGTGCCTTGCGCCCACCGTCCAGAGCATCGAGCTCGTTGAGAGGACGGATACCCAACACGACCTCTGTGTGTGCATGGGGGTATGACCGCCCTGCGAGCCGTTCGTCTGTCGTATGGAGCCGCCGTGTGTTGGATGAAGGCCGTCGTCGCCTTCGTCGTGCTGGCTGCGACGTTGTGTCGTGTGGTGGGTGGGAGTCGAGGCGGAGCGTCGTGGACGTGCCTTATCTCGTCATGCGGGGCGCCATCTTGGTGCTGACGTTGACAGGACGTGTTGCGGGGCCGTGTGCCGTGCGGCTCGTGGGCGGTATTCGTGGACGAGGGAGGGAGCAGCGCATGGAGGAGGGATGTGGAGGAGCACGCGAAGGGAAGGGAGCGAGGGAGGCTGGGGAAGCGAAGAGAGCTGTCAGACGCGGCGAAAGGGTGCGAGGCAAGGGGTCGAGTCCTTCGAGTTGCCAGGCTGCTGCGCAGTCGAGCTAGATCATGAACAGAGAAAAAATAACTCGCACTGAAGGCCTCCATTGATCCTGTTATAAAATGGCTGGGCAGAATAGGGGTGATTTATCTCGCGCCACCACCGCGCCGATACGGCATCCCTCTATTTTGGCCTCGAGCCTTTCCGGCCCTTGTATAGTTCATAAATCCGCGCATGGCCATCTTTCTCCGTTTCTTTTCTCACTCTTACTACCACGTTCACTATGAGAGGCTCGTCGTCGATGAGGTCTCTTTTCCTCGTCCTCCCCTGCTTGCTTGGCCAGGCTAGCGCGATATACAACCCCCTCATCGAGTATGCCGGCTCTACATTCTTTGATAAATTTTCGTACTATGGGAACGTGGATAATACGACCTGGGGTGAGAAATAGAGCTTGCAAATTTTGGGAGTCGAAGCTGATTGCTTGCAGGAAATGCGACGTTCTTGGACCAACCCAGCGCGGTAGCGCAAAAGCTGACATATATCAACGATGCCGGTAACGCCATCGTTAAGGTGGACAATACGACTACGCTCGTCGCAGGACTTCCAGGACAGGTTGTGAACCGGAATTCGGTGAGTTGCCTTGTGTAGTTCATGTTTTGTCACACACTTACACCTTTGCAGGTTCGCCTCACCTCGCTGGACAGCTTTGGCCTCGGTACACTTATCATGATCGACGTCGCGCACATCCCCTTTGGCTGCTCCGTCTGGCCAGCATTCTGGACCTTTGGCATGGAGGACACATGGCCCGCGGCGGGAGAGATCGATATTATCGAGGCCATCAATGGAATGACCAATAGCCAGATGGCGCTGCACACCACCCCAGGGTGCACGCAGGTCAAGTCGCCGATTCAGTCGGGCACAATTAAGTCGTCCGACTGCGCCCCTGCCCGCGGATGCGTTGTCTCGGAGACCAAGGCGAACAGCTATGGCGCGGGCTTCGCGAGTGCTGGCGGCGGCGTGTTCGCGGTGCAGATGGAGGCGGCGGGGATCAACTTTTGGTTTTGGAGTGTACGTGGTGTTTGATATCGATCGTTTTGGATGACTGAGAGGCTCACCGCACACTATGTTATTGCTTATTTTTAGAGGCCTGATGTGCCCGCTGAGATAGCGGACGCCACGTCCACCACACCCATGGATGTGTCGAACTGGGGCATTCCCTCGGGTGCTTATCCCAACTGCGATATCACCAGCAATGACCTAGCTCGCCCATTCTGGGTGATTTCTTACGGAAAGTGCACATTTCTACACGAAAACTGACGAATTTGAGTCTGAAAGTTGCCTAAATGGGACTAAAATTTCTGAAATGAGCGTAGTCCAAGCATCACAACACCTTTTCGCTCCATGTGAGCAGAGGTTAGCCCACCCCGAAGGGCAAGGCCATCCGTGTGCGGCGCAACGGCACCGCACACGCAACTCTATCTACTGACTATAAAAATAGCAGCCGCCTGGACAGAGGAAAGGTCAGTCCTCGTTTTTCACAAGGGAATCACAACTCACCAGCAGCATTCGGTAAGAGTCTAGAATAGTAGTCGTCAGTGTTCGTAGTTAGACCCATTTGAAATAAATAACTTACTTCTTTCCAATAACTTGAAGAGCTGTGGAAGCGACGGGGTAGGATTTCTGCAGCAACTCGTGAGTGCTCTATTCATTCATAAACCAAGTAAACGACTTACAATTCCCTTTTCCATAGAGATCTTCCAAGGTAACGGGTGCAGATGGGCGCCTAAGTCACGCGCCATCAAAGCGACGCCGTTTGTTCAAGCACAGTGGACCGCGCGGTGTCGATGACCATTGACGGGAAGTCCACTGTCGTGTCTTCGTGGTGAGAGAATGAGCACAGTGGTGGGAAGCCTAGACGGCGACGAGGAGGGAGTCCGACATGGGAATTTCGAGGCCGTCTCGTTGGAAAGGCATGTGGGGAGGTTGTCATGCTCGCCGGAAGTCCAAAAATCGATTTTAAATCAAGGGACTCGGCCAGCACTTCGAGGTGGCAGCGTAGGTGAGTGGCGCGAAGTGGATGGGGCCGTCAAAGGTCACAGGGAGCGCAACCTCGACCAGCAAGTCGTTTCGAGAGCTCGAGACGACAGCGGGATGCCTGACTCTTGTGGGTGGATGGTTGGACAGTGTACGAGGGTCGGGGGCCGCTTCACGCTCGCGGGAAGTCCAAAAATCGATTTTAAATCGAGGGACTTGGTTGGCGCTTCGAGGTGGCAGCGTAGGAGAATGGCACAAAGCAGATGGGGCAGTCAAAGGTCACGGGGAGCGCAATCTCAACCAGAAAGTCATTTCGAGAGCTCGAGACGACGGCGGGACATCCGTATATCGTGGGTTGATGGCTGGACGATGTACGAGAGTTGAGGGGCCCTTGAAGAATGATTTGGTTTGGCAGAGGTGACGCGAGCGAGGTGTGATGCGAGTGAGGTGCAGCACCTCATCCTTCAATTGGTCCAATGCGCTAATGCATGAGGGCGGTTGCGGGACATCCAAATATCGAGTTTAGAGTTGAGAGGAGGCCGGAAACACCTGGAATAGCAACCAGTATGGCTACCAAGTTGGAGGTGTGTGTGGCAGCGCAGCGGCGGTGGCGGGAAGTCCAAATATTGAATTACAATCGCAGGAGGGTGCATGAGAGGCCATGAGTGTGCGGGACACTTTGCTTCGACATAGAAAGGATGGAGGAGGTGTATAGCAGGCATATACGGTGGCGGGACGTCCAAAAACAAAATTTCGAGGTGGGGGTGCGAGTACAACAGCCACAGAAGGCTAAACGTGATCGGGAAGGCTTTTAAACAGCCGACAGAGCTTCTATGAGGTAACAACATCATTAGACATGTTTAAAATTTGAATAGACCTTACTTACTGTGCAAGCAAGATGCCTAGCTCGCAGTCATCCACGGGCGCTTAAACCGTGTACAGCACAGACAACCTATTGATGAACATGGTGAGCTATAACAGCAATACAAGAGACAATGAAGAGACTTACAGTCATAATGAACCGTCGTAGATGATGAGGGGTGACAGAACGCCAATGGAAAACAGCATTACGACGGGGAAGGGGGGATGTGTTTCTCCACGAAAACACACCCACCTTTATATGTTCTCTGTGCCAAGTAAATTCACGTTGCTCTGACTGCGATCATGAAAATGCATCATGACACACCATCCAGCCTCAAGCCCTCGTTACCAGCTAGTTCCAACAGAAAGTCTTATATTAGCGGTCACTCAGGGATGCAGCATTACCCACTATCTCCTCCGTCCCCTGCTCGCATATCTCTCTTCATTGCCTATATCACACCTCCCCGACTTCAATTTGACTCATTCTTTGACTCTAGACACTTTATTCCATGAACTTGCTGCCCCGCTATTCATTCCTGCAAGTACTTTCACGGAACATCTCGCTCGCCAAAAATAGTAATCATTGACTTAGACGGAAGTCAAACAAAATAAATCAACACAACGTAACCCTCTCGGACATAACAAAGATTCGCATGCGACTCTCCGGAGTCTCCATTGCATCAACAAGTCTTCCGTACATTCTACGCCTACCTACCTTACAACCGCTTGGTTATGCTATCCGCTCCGCTTTCTTGGTCTCCTCGTATTTTAACTCACTCCTATTGTAGCTGAATATCTAGTCACAAAATAATATAATTTATTCCAAGGGGAGATCAGTTGGATGAGGCCTATGTTCGCTTCCCTGAATTTGATCAAACAAGAGGCAACCGGTACCCGCAATGCCATCGATCATTGCCTCCATCCCCGAATCATTCCCGTGGTGCGGTCAAGGCATCCCAACTTTTATTCACGTAAGCTGGAGCGTGTACACTACGAGATCCATTAGTCTCCCTTTCATTGGAACAGGAAACCATTCAGTTAATGCACCGTCTGATTTGCCTTCCAGAACACAAGGAGCTGTAGTAAAGTCAGTAATTTCAACGTCTGTGAGTGTGCCGTACTCAATCATAAGATCGGGTTGAAGCGCTGCGAGCAAATGCTCTTTAATTATGACCTCAAAAGGAACAAAGTTAATCATTTTTGACTGTTAACCTCTACACCATGTATGCGGTATAATAAATATCCCGAGCTGGATTTGGGCGCAAGCAGTGAGGAAGAATACCTCAATGTAATGCTGTTCTAGTCCCCATCAGAACTTCCGCTATCCAGTCACCCCCGAAACGCCTGATTTCACCCTCTCGTAAATCACGGAATCAGATCAAACGTAAGGTAGGTACACAAACTGCACGGGATCAGCGCGCCGTTTCCACGGGCAAATTCTAAACAAACACAACACGCGTACTCGGGCATGATGCTACTGAGAAATACACTCTCTGCACAGGTAAATATAATATCCTGCAAGTCCCCGGACTTATATACGTCAGTTCTGAGAATTCCTTAATGAATAATACTCGATTTAGGTATTGGGCGCTAAAATTTGAAGCGCTGTGAGCGGGGCATGGTCGTGAGACTGATTTTAGTAGCGAGTGTGGCGCAGACTGATGCGCGGCGCCGAATTCACAGTGTTCATGCAAAACACACAGAAAAGGACAAGAGGTCATACTATATTACATTACGTAGTACATAGGAGTCTATAGGCTTGGAAAATAAGCAATCGAGCATTGGCGGACAGAAAGCTACCGCTTACTGCACACCAACACCCTCTTCCTCACCCGAATCCCCATTTTAAACACATAGATGCAACGCCGTATCATGCAAGGACATGTGTTAAATACTTATAAATAGATATATGCTACTACCGGGCCTAGCGCGTCAGATCTCTGGGCACGACAAGGTACGCGGATTGTGGAAAGTGGTTGGGAGCGCCTGCGCCGCACAGTGAATTCCTAGTGCCAATCTCGAATATCATTCAAAAAATACAGCGGATACAGCTAGATATTGATATTTTTTACTGTTCACAGAAGTTTGGAAGCGAGGATTGAAGCGCTGCGAACGTGGCACGGTGTGCCACCAAATTCAATTCTGACTGTGACCTGCTGCATGCGTTCTCGAATTCGCAGCGTTTTCGTTGCGCACACACAAAGATAAGCAATAATACAAATAGATTATATGCCAAGTAAGTGCTCTGAGGAGTTGGATGACAGGGGGAGGTCATCTGAATGTGCAATCGACATGACACTTGGCCCCATCCTCCTCTCCCGAATCGCCGTTTACGACGCAATAAACGCACGTCTTTTCGAAACAGGGCAATCTATTACATACCTATTAATAGTAATATGCTACCGCCGGATATTATGTGTAAGATCGTTGCGCGTAGCAAGGAACGCAGAACGAGGAATATCAGATGGAGCGGCTGCGCCCTACATTGAATTCCTCCCCCAATTGTTAATTATCTTCCCTGAATTCATCACGATATGTAGATGTAAGCGTATTATATATAATAATAAAAGTTTGAAGACGATGCATAAAGCGCTGCGAACGTGGCACGGTGTACCACAAAATGCGATTCTGAGTGTGACTCGCTGCACGCATTCTCGAATTAGCAGCGTTTTCATTACCCAGACGCCAAGATAAGCTCTAATTCATGTAGCGTATATGTCAAGTAAGCGCAATGAGGCGTTGGATGAAGGGGAGACGTCATTTGGACGCGCAATCGACATGACATTCAGCCCCTTCCTCCTCTCCCGAATCGCCGTTTACAACGCGATAAACGCACGTCTTTTCGAAACAGGGCCATCTATGACATACCTATTAATAGTATTATTCTACCGCCGGACATCATGTGTAAGATCGTTGCGCATAGCGATGCATGGAGAACGACGAATAGTATCAGAAGGTGCAATTGCGCCGTACACCGAATTCCTCCCCCATGTGTTGATTATATTTCCTGGACTCGTCAGGATATGTAGACTCACACGTATTTTATATACTCTAAAAGGTTTGAAGAGGATACATGAAGCGCTGCGAACGTGGCACGGTATGCCACCGCCGCCAGTCATGAATGCGTCCAAATATGCGCGCTTTGAATCCCCGCCGCTATTAATGCTCAACCACAAAAAACAAGTATTATGCCATATATAGAACATGCTACACAGTCCGTATATACTACCAGCGGGGAGGCAAAGATGTACGAGTTCATAAATCAAATCACACCCCACCCCTTCCTCCTCACCCGAATCGCCGTTTGCAACGCAGAAAACGCACTCTCTTCCATTTCAGGATTCCATCTTACCTACTGATCTATATATATACTACCACCGAGTCTAGGTTACCAGCCATTCCAACACGACAATTAGGGCGAATGAACTCAGAAGATGCAATGGAGCCGCTTTCAGCGCATCCGCTGCTCCCTTGTTCCTCACTCCATTCGCCTTTGCACTCCCCAAGACTATGCATACACAGAGCCCTATATGGCATCTACCGACTGTAAGAAAATCGGGGGCCTCGAGTGCAAGGGGGGTCTGAAATTCGAAATTCACCCCACCTTCGCCTCCTCGCCCACTTCGCATTCCGCTACTTGCGCGGGGACCTGAATTAAGAGAAACGTAAGATGGTTGGTAACGTATTTAGAAAAGATTGCCTCGGCTGCGTTGCCAGCGAGGATCCAACGCTAGAAAGTTCCATCCAAAGTAGAGGACGACGTTTCGCGTGAACTTGTCTGCACAGACGCAACACGCAATGCGCTATCCCGAATTCTGGGACGATTAGCGCAGGTTCCGGGGGATAGGGTCACGTCGTCCTGGGGTATGTAGTCTAGACTACGTAGATATTGGGGTGTGTTGCGCACTGGATATCGAGCATCGGGGGAGGGTGTGCGGCAGCGCACATGAAATCAGCTGAATTCACGCATTTCTGGAAACACTCAGTCTCTTTTTCGGCCTGAAATTGATATACATAGTAGGTGGAATAAGTTCAAGGACAAAAGAATGATTATCCTATTTACAAGACGATATCGCTATTTGAGAAATGGCGTACGAATGAATTCATTAAAACTAACACATACATGAAATCGGCGGCGTATCTGACGAAAAAACTAGTAGTAAAACTCTTTTTTTGACGCTGAAAGCGATGGGGCAGGTGAATAAAGGTTCAATAGAAGTCAGTAACATTGCCTATCGGGGGATGAGAGAAAATGCGGACGGAGAAACGGACGAACGAGCGGGGGGATATGCTTGAGATCAAGATTTGAAAAGTTCGGCTAATGGGCACAACGGGCCCTGGACTTGGTTTCCTCCGAAACGCAACATTCTATTCAAATCTACGTACGTACAGGGCTACCGAATGACTATAAGAACCCACCGTATTCGACGTCAACAGCCCATCCCATTCCTTCCTTCCTCTCCTTTCCTCTCATTCCCTCATCTCATCTCATCTCATCTCCTCTCCTCCTCGTCTCTGGCACTCCGGTGCTCCTCTCTTCATCCCCTCGTTCTGTAACCGTAAGTGCCGCCTTCTCGTCCTCGTCGTCATAAGCCCGCTTGCTCACCGCGCTGTCCTAGAATGCACCCCACCGACCTCGGCGCTCCAGGACGGCTCGTCGATGACGGTAAGCCTCCAGTGTCGTCCTCTTCGTCGTCGCAGACCGTCCTAACCCTTCCGTTTCGCAGACGGGCTGGCTGGCTTCCCTGTTCGAGAGATACGGTGAGGTGAGCGAGCTTCCCCTCTGAATGCAGGCCCTCTACTCACCGTGTGCCGTTTTCTAGGTGTCCTCGATGGGCTGCTCGCAGCCGGCTTGCATGCACGCACGCTGCACGCGGTGAGTCGCCGTTCGTCATGCGTTTGTGCTGCTGATCGCTGACCCGAGGCCGTTCGTAGCAGGCCGCGACGTCGAGCAGGCGTCGTCGTCTTGATCTTCGCGTCGATGGGTGTTGAGAGACGAGTGGAGAAGACGGAGGAGGGCGTAGTCGAGGTCGAGGCCTAGGTGAGTGTTTTTCGTGTTCTGTTTGACCGATTTCGTAGCGGCGCGGAGGCGTTGGTGCTGAAGACGACGGTGAGTAGAATTCTATTTGCCGCGATCCGATCAAACGAACTTACCTGCATCAGGGCGAGAGACACTGTCGACGCTATGGATGTCGTTCTACCCGACGGCGAGGCCGTGCGTTCGCGACGAGCTCGTCGTGAGCCAGGCAGCTCTGCGCCTGCGCTCCATATCCGTAGCGCGGTGAGTGTTCGTGTGTGCGTCCGTCGAATTCGTGCTCATCCGACGTCGCAGCGCCGCCCCCCGTTTGAAATCTATGCAAAGTAAGTGCTCGTCCCATCCAGAAACGTCAACAGAATACTTACCTGCTGCATGAAACTTTGCAGACGAGTGGATGCTGTTTCCAGGATCTGCGGCGCATCTACACGGCGGCGGCACATCGTGCATCTGTTCAAAGTAAGTATCATCTCTTTATCAGACGTCGAGTAAATGCTTACCTGTACCGCGAGATCTGCGTTTGCGCAGCTAGGGCGGGCTTGACCGTGCGCCGAACGTTGGCGGCGTTTGTTCGCGAAGCCTTGATTCGGGCGGCTTCCTGTGCTACGGCGGTCTTGGGCCTGTGGCTTCGTGCATTCGTAGTGGGTGAGGGGAGAGCGTGTGCGCGAGAGATGCGGCGCCGACTATCTGTGAGGGATCAGTGCGAGGTCGTTGTGTAAAGGGCGGAAGACGTACGTGGGCGACGAGATGTTGAGTTGGGCGTGTGTGTGATGGACAAGGCATGAGGGAGGTGGGCGCAGGTGGGAGGAGGGACGGCATGGCAGGTGAGGGATGGGATGGGATGGGAGGGACGGCTTGGCATGAGGGAAGGGAAGGGATGGAAAGGGAAGGAATGGAAGGGAAGGGTGTCGATCGAGAGGGGAAGGGACGTCCTTGTCAAGGAAGGTGTGCCTGCTGCAGCAGACACACTCATTGTCAGGCGACGTCGCCGCTGTCGTGGTGCCTTGCGCCCACCGTCCAGAGCATCGAGCTCGTTGAGAGGACGAATACCCATCACGACCTCTGTGTGTGCATGGGGGTATGACCGCCCTGCGAGCCGTTCGTCTGTCGTATGGAGCCGTCGTGTCTTGGACGAAGGCCGTCGTCGCCTTCGTCGTGCTGGCTGCGACGTTGTGTCGTGTGGTGGGTGCGAGTCGAGGCGGAGCGTCGTGGACGTGCCTTATCTCGTCATGCGGGGCGCCATCTTGGTGCTGACTTTGACAGGACGTGTGGCGGCGCCGTGTGCGGTGCGTCTCGTGGGAGGTATTCGTGGACGAGGGAGGGAGCAGCGCATGGAGGAGGGATGGGCAGGGAGCGAGGGAGGCTGGGGAAGCGAAGGATGCGGCGAAAGGGTGCGAGGCAAGGGGTCGAGTCCTTTATACGCAGTGGCTAGTCTGAGTCAGAGAAACAGAGATGGTTGAGCTGTATGACATTTCGATAACTTCCTCGTCGACCGAATAAGTTGAGTCTTTGTTCCAATTTTGTTCGATTGATCCAAGATTGATCGTTTGTTTGCAGCCGCTCCAAGCTTCAACACTTCGCCTCGAAGCTTCACATTGCGGTCAGTAATGACAGGTCAGCCCCGAGAACTACATGTGTACTTATCAGCGACGCTAGTGACGTCGTGCAAGTCGCCTGGTCCCCGGCCGTGGTAGACATCTCAAAGATTCTCCGCGCGAATGCGAGGCTTATGAATGCCACTAGCGTACGAATCACGCTTCTTCTCCACATATGTTTTGAAGTTGTTTCTTCCATTTCTGGTGTGTTAAAAATACAACCACGCCTCGAGGTGCTTTTGGTGGGTAAGTAGTTTGCGGCCGCTATGATGTCAATGGCGAAGCCAATGAAAAGCGTGTACATAGTACGAAAATGTACAACCTTTTGTTTATGTTCAATGAAGCCGTCGAGTTAGTCTAGTCACCTCAACGTCGTTCCGCCTCGTCCTTTGCCAATACAAGGAACACATCGCAAAGTAAAAAGACCTCCCGCCAGCAGAACATACCAATAGCGTCCGGAACGAAGTTATGTTTCGAGTCCTTCGAATTGCGACTTTGGCGAGGCAACCAGGCTGCTGCGCAGTCGAGTTAGATCATGAACAGAGAAAAAATAACTCGCACTGAAGGCCTCCATTGATCCTGTTATAAAATGGCTAGGCAGGGGAATTTTCACTAAATAGGGGTGATTTATCTCGCGCCACCACCGCGCCGATACGGCATCCCTCTATTTTGGCCTCGAGCCTTTCCGGCCCTTGTATAGTTCATAAATCCGCGCATGGCCATCTTTCTCCGTTTCTTTTCTCACTCTTACTACCACGTTCACTATGAGAGGCTCGTCGTCGATGAGGTCTCTTTTCCTCGTCCTCCCCTGCTTGCTTGGCCAGGCTAGCGCGATATACAACCCCCTCATCGAGTATGCCGGCTCTACATTCTTTGATAAATTTTCGTACTATGGGAACGTGGATAATACGACCTGGGGTGAGAAATAGAGCTTGCAAATTTTGGGAGTCGAAGCTGATTGCTTGCAGGAAATGCGACGTTCTTGGACCAACCCAGCGCGGTAGCGCAAAAGCTGACATATATCAACGATGCCGGTAACGCCATCGTTAAGGTGGACAATACGACTACGCTCGTCGCAGGACTTCCAGGACAGGTTGTGAACCGGAATTCGGTGAGTTGCCTTGTGTAGTTCATGTTTTGTCACACACTTACACCTTGCGCAGGTTCGCCTCACCTCGCTGGACAGCTTTGGCCTCGGTACACTTATCATGATCGACGTCGCGCACATCCCCTTTGGCTGCTCCGTCTGGCCAGCATTCTGGACCTTTGGCATGGAGGACACATGGCCCGCGGCGGGAGAGATCGATATTATCGAGGCCATCAATGGAATGACCAATAGCCAGATGGCGCTGCACACCACCCCAGGGTGCACGCAGGTCAAGTCGCCGATTCAGTCGGGCACAATTAAGTCGTCCGACTGCGCCCCTGCCCGCGGTGCGTTGTCTCGGAGACCAAGGCGAACAGCTATGGCGCGGGCTTCGCGAGTGCTGGCGGCGGCGTGTTCGCGGTGCAGATGGAGGCGGCGGGGATCAACTTTTGGTTTTGGAGTGTACGTGGTGTTTGATATCGATCGTTTTGGATGACTGAGAGGCTCACCGCACACTATGTTATTGCTTATTTTTAGAGGCCTGATGTGCCCGCTGAGATAGCGGACGCCACGTCCACCACACCCATGGATGTGTCGAACTGGGGCATTCCCTCGGGTGCTTATCCCCAACCAACTGCGATATCACCAGCAATGACCTAGCTCGCCCATTTCTGGGTGATTTCTTACGGAAAGTGCACATTTCTACACGAAAACTGACGAATTTGAGTCTGAAAGTTGCCTAAATGGGACTAAAATTTCTGAAATGAGCGTAGTCCAAGCATCACAACACCTTTTCGCTCCATGTGAGCAGAGGTTAGCCCACCCCGAAGGGCAAGGCCATCCGTGTGCGGCGCAACGGCACCGCACACGCAATTCTATCTACTGACTATAAAAATAGCAGCCGCCTGGACAGAGGAAAGGTCAGTCCTCGTTTTTCACGAGGGAATCACAACTCACCAGCAGCATTTTGAGCAGAAGTCAACGGTAAGAGTCTAGAATAGTAGTCGTCAGTGTTCGTAGTTAGACCCATTTGAAATAAATAACTTACTTCTTTCCAATAACTTGAGGAGCTGTGGAAGCGACGGGGTAGGATTTCTGCAGCAACTCGTGAGTGCTCTATTCATTCATAAACCAAGTAAACGACTTACAATTCCCTTTTCCATAGAGATCTTCCAAGGTAACGGGTGCAGATGGGCGCCTAAGTCACGCGCCATCAAAGCGACGCCGTTTGTTCAAGCACAGTGGACCGCGCGGTGTCGATGACCATTGACGGGAAGTCCACTGTCGTGTCTTCGTGGTGAGAGAATGAGCACAGTGGTGGGAAGCCTAGACGGCGACGAGGAGGGAGTCCGACATGGGAATTTCGAGGCCGTCTCGTTGGAAAGGCATGTGGGGAGGTTGTCATGCTCGCCGGAAGTCCAAAAATCGATTTTAAATCGAGGGACTCGGCCAGCACTTCGAGGTGGCAGCGTAGGTGAGTGGCGCGAAGTGGATGGGGACGTCAAAGGTCACAGGAAGCGCAACCTCGACCAGCAAGTCGTTTCGAGAGCTCGAGACGACAGCGGGATGCCTGACTCTTGTGGGTGGATGGTTGGACAGTGTACGAGGGTCGGGGGCCGCTTCACGCTCGCGGGAAGTCCAAAAATCGATTTTAAATCGAGGGACTTGGTTGGCGCTTCGAGGTGGCAGCGTAGGAGAATGGCACAAAGCAGATGGGGCAGTCAAAGGTCACGGGGAGCGCAATCTCAACCAGAAAGTCATTTCGAGAGCTCGAGACGACGGCGGGACATCCGTATATCGTGGGTTGATGGCTGGACGATGTACGAGAGTTGAGGGGCCCTTGAAGAATGATTTGGTTTGGCAGAGGTGACGCGAGCGAGGTGTGATGCGAGTGAGGTGCAGCACCTCATCCTTCAATTGGTCCAATGCGCTAATGCATGAGGGCGGTTGCGGGACATCCAAATATTGAGTTTAGAGTCGAGAGGAGGCCGAGAAGCACCTGGAATAGCAACCAGTATAGCTACCAAGTTGGAGGTGTGTGTGGCAGCGCAGCGGCGGTGGCGGGAAGTCCAAATATTGAATTACAATCGCAGGAGGGTGTGTGAGAGGCCGTGAGTGTGCGGGATGCCTTGAATTGACATAGAAAGGATGGAGGAGGTGTATAGAAGGCCATATACGGTGGCGGGACGTCCAAAAACAAAATTTCGAGGTGGGGGTGCGAGTACAACAGCCACAGAAGGCTAAACGTGATCGGGAAGGCTTTTAAACAGCCGACAGAGCTTCTATGAGGTAACAACATCATTAGACATGTTTTAAAATTTTGAATAGACCTTACTTACTGTGCAAGCAAGATGCCTAGCTCGCAGTCATCCACGGGCGCTTAAACCGTGTACAGCACCAGACAACCTATTGACGAACATGGTGAGCTATGACAGCAATACAAGAGACAATGAAGAGACTTACAGTCATAATGAACCGTCGTAGATGATGAGGGGTGACAGAACGCCAATGGAAAACAGCATTACGACGGGGAAGGGGGGATGTGTTTCTCCACGAAAACACACCCACCTTTATATGTTCTCTGTGCCAAGTAAATTCACGTTGCTCTGACTGCGATCATGAAAATGCATCATGACACACCATCCAGCCTCAAGCCCTCGTTACCAGCTAGTTCCAACAGAAAGTCTTATATTAGCGGTCACTCAGGGATGCAGCATTACCCACTATCTCCTCCGTCCCCTGCTCGCATATCTCTCTTCTGCCTATATCACACCTCCCCGACTTCAATTTCACTCAGTCTTTAACTCTAGACACTTTATTCCATGAACTTGCTGCCCCGCTATTCATTCCTACAAGTACTTTCACGGAACATCTCGCTCGCCAAAAATAGTAATCATTGACTTAGACGGAAGTCAAACAAAATAAATCAACACAACGTAACCCTCTCGGACATAACAAATATTCGCATGCGACTCTCCGGAGTCTCCATTGTATCAACAAGTCTTCCATACATTCTACGCCTACCTACCTTACAACCGCTTGGTTATGCTATCCGCTCCGCTTTCTTCGCCTCCTCGTATTTTAACTCACTCCTATTGTAGCTGAATATCTAGTCACAAAATAATATAATTTATTCCAAGGGGAGATCAGTTGGATGAGGCCTATTCGCTTCCCTGAATTTGATCAAACAAGAGGCAACCGGCACCCGCAATGCCATCGATCATTGCCTCCATCCCCGAATCATTCCCGTGGTGCGGTCAAGGCATCCCAACTTTTATTCACGTAAGCTGGAGCATGTACACTACGAGATCCATTAGTCTCCCTTTCATTGGAACAGGAAACCATTCGGTTAATGCACCGTCTGATTTGCCTTCCAGAACACAAGGAGCTAGTAAAGCGGTAATTTCAACGTCTGTGAGCGTGCCGTACTCAATCATAAGATCGGGTTGAAGCGCTGCGAGCAAATGCTCTTTAATTAGGACCTCAAAAGGAACAAAGTTAATCATTTTTGACTGTTAACCTCCACGCCGTGTATGCGGTATAATAAATATTCCGAGCTGGATTTGGGCGCAAGCAGGGAAGAATACCTCGATGTAATGCTGTTCTAGTCCCCATCGAACATCCGCCATCCAGTGCCCCCGAAACGCCTGATTTCACCCTCTCGTAAATCACGGAATCAGATCAAACGTAAGGTAGGTACACAAACTGCACGGGATCAGCGCGCCGTTTCCACGGCGAATTCTAAACAAACAACACGCGTACTCGGGCGTGATGCTACTGAGAAATACACTCTCTGCACAGGTAAATAGAATATCCTGCAAGTCCCGGACTTATATACGTCAGTTCTGAGAATTCCTTAATGAATAATACTCGATTTAGGTATTGGCGCTAAAATTGAAGCGCTGTGAGCGGGGCATGGTCGTGAGACTGATTTTAGTAGCGAGTGTGGCGCAGACTGATGCGCGGCGCCGAATTCACTGTGTTCACGCAAAACACACAGAAAAGGACAAGATGTCATACTATATTACATTACGTAGTACATAGGAGTCTATAGACATGGAAAATAAGCAATTGACATTGGCGAACAGAAAGCTACCGCTTACGCACACCAACACCCTCTTCCTCACCCGAATCCCCATTTTAAACACATAATGCAAGCGCCGTATCATGCAAGGACATGTATTAATACTTATAAATAGATATATACTACTACCGGGCCTAGCGCGTCAGATCTCTGGGCACGACAAGGTACGCGGATTGTGGAAAGTGGTTGGGAGCGCCTGCGCCGCACAGTGAATTCCTAGTGCCAATCTCGAATTATCATTCAAAAAATACAGCGGATACAGCTAGATATTGATATTTTTTACTGTTCACAGAAGTTTCGAAGCGAGGTTGAAGCGCTGCGAACGTGGCACGGTGTGCCACCAAATTCAATTCTGACTGTGACCGCTGCATGCGTTCTCGAATTCGCAGCGTTTTCGTTGCGCACACACAAGATAAGCTAATACAAATAGATTATATGCCAAGTAAGTGCTCTGAGGAGTTGGATGACAGGGGGAGGTCATCTGAATGTGCAATCGACATGACACTTGGCCCCTTCCTCCTCTCCCGAATCGCCGTTTACGACGCAATAAACGCACGTCTTTTCGAAACAGGGCAATCTATTACATACCTATTAATAGTAATATGCTACCGCCGGATATCATGTGTAAGATCGTTGCGCGTAGCGAGGAACGCAGAACGAGGAATATCAGATGGAGCGGCTGCGCCCTACATTGAATTCCTCCCCCAATTGTTAATTATATTCCCTGAATTCGTCAGGATATGTAGATGTAAGCGTATTATATATATAATAAAAGTTTGAAGACGATGCATAAAGCGCTGCGAACGTGGCACGGTGTACCACAAAATGCGATTCTGAGTGTGACTCGCTGCACGCATTCTCGAATTAGCAGCGTTTTCATTACCCAGACGCCAAGATAAGCTCTAATTCATGTAGCGTATATGTCAAGTAAGCGCACTGAGGCGTTGGATGAGGGGGAGACGTCATTTGGACGCGCAATCGACATGACATTCAGCCCCTTCCTCCTCTCCCGAATCGCCGTTTACAACGCGATAAACGCACGTCTTTTCGAAACAGGGCCATCTATGACATACCTATTAATAGTATTATTCTACCGCCGGACATCATGTGTAAGATCGTTGCGCATAGCGATGCATGGAGAACGACGAATAGTATCAGAAGGTGCAATTGCGCCGTACACCGAATTCCTCCCCCATGTGTTGATTATATTTCCTGGACTCGTCAGGATATGTAGACTCACACGTATTTTATATACTCTAAAAGGTTTGAAGAGGATACATGAAGCGCTGCGAACGTGGCACGGTATGCCACCGCCGCCAGTCATGAATGCGTCCAAATATGCGCGCTTTGAATCCCCCGCCGCTATTAATGCTCAACCACAAAAAACAAGTATTATGCCATATATAGAACATGCTACACAGTCCGTATATACTACCAGCGGGGAGAGGCAAAGACGTACGAGTTCATAAATCAAATCACACCCCACCCCTTCCTCCTCACCCGAATCGCCGTTTGCAACGCAGAAAACGCACTCTCTTCCATTTCAGGATTCCATCTTACCTACTGATCTATATATATACTACCTCCGCGTCTAGGTTACCAGCCATTCCAACACGACAATTAGGGCGAATGAACTCAGAAGATGCAATGTAGCCGCTTTCAGCGCATCCGCTGCTCCCTTGTTCCTCACTCCATTCGCCTTTGCACTCCCCAAAACTATGCATACACAGAGCCCTATATGACATCTACCGACTGTAAGAAAATCGGGGGCCTCGAGTGCAAGGGGCATCTGAAATTCGAAATTCACCCCACCCTCGCCTCCTCGCCCACTTCGCATTCCGCTACTTGCGCGGGGACCTGAATTAAGAGAAACGTAAGATGGTTGGTAACGTATCTGGGAAAGATTGCCTCGGCTGCGTTGCCAGCGAGAATCCCAACGCTAGAACGTTCCATCCAAAGTAGAGGACGACGTTTCGCGTGAACTTGTCTGCACAGACGCAACACGCAATGCGTTATCCCGAATTCTGGGGCGATTAGCGCAGGTTCCGGAGGATAGGGTCACGTCGTCCTGGGGTATGTAGTCTAGACTACGTAGATATTGGGGTGTGTAGTGCACTGGATATCGAGCATCGGGGGAGGGTGTGCGGCAGCGCACATGAAATCGGCTGAATTCACGCATTTCTGGAAACACTCAGTCTCTTTTTCGGCCTGAAATTGATATACATAGTAGGTGGAATAAGTTCAAGGACAAAAGATTGATTATCCTATTTACGAGACGATATCGCTATTTGAGAAATGGCGTACAAATGAATTTCATTAAAACTAACACATACATGAAATCGGCGGCGTATCTGACGAAAAAACTAGTAGTAAAACTCTTTTTTTGACGCTGAAAGCGATGGGGCAGGTGAATAAAGGTTCAATAGAAGTCAGTAATATTGCCTATCGGGGGATGAGAGAAAATGCGGACGGAGAAACGGACAAACGAGCGGGGGGATATGCTTGAGATCAAGATTTGAAGATTTCGGCTAATGGGCACAACGGGCCCTGGACTTGGTTTCCTCCGAAACGCAACATTCTATTCAGATCTACGTACGTACAGGGCTACCGGATTACTATAAGAACCCACCGTATTCGACGTCAACAGCCCATCTCCCATTCCTTCCTTCCTCTCCTTTCCTCTCATTCCCTCATCTCATCTCATCTCATCTCCTCTCCTCCTCGTCTCTGGCACTCCGGTGCTCCTCTCTTCATCGCCCTCGTTCTGTAACCGTAAGTGCCGCCTTCTCGTCCTCGTCGTCATAAGCCCGCTTGCTCACCGCGCTGTCCTAGAATGCACCCCACCGACCTCGGCGCTCCAGGACGGCTCGTCGATGACGGTAAGCCTCCAGTGTCGTCCTCTTCGTCGTCGCAGACCGTCCTAACCCTTCCGTTTCGCAGACGGGCTGGCTGGCTTCCCTGTTCGAGAGATACGGTGAGGTGAGCGAGCTTCCCCTCTGAATGCAGGCCCTCTACTCACCGTGTGCCGTTAATCTAGGTGTCCTCGATGGGCTGCTCGCAGCCGGCTTGCATGCACGCACGCTGCACGCGGTGAGTCGCCGTTCGTCCGTTTGTGCTGCTGATCGCTGACCCGAGGCCGTTCGTAGCAGGGCCGCCGACGTCGAGCAGGCGGTCGTCGTCTTGATCTTCGCGTCGATGGGTGTTGAGAGACGAGGTGGGGGCTGTAATGTCGAGGTCGAGGCCTAGGTGAGTGTTTTTCGTGTTCTGTTGACCGATCTCGTAGCGGCGCGGAGGCTTTGACGCTGAAGACATGGTGAGTGGTACTTTATTTGCCGCGATCTGATCAAACTGACTTACCTTGCACCACGGATGCCGTCAACGTCTGCGGCTATCGTACGAGGCCGTGCGTCCGCGACGAGCTCGTCGTGAGCCAGGCAGCTCTGCGCCTGCGCTCCATATCCGTAGCTGCGGTGAGTGTTCGTGTGTGCGTCCGTCGAATTCTTGCTCATCCGACGTCGCAGCGCCGCACCCCGTTTGAAATCTATGCAAAGTAAGTGCTTGTCCCCTCCAGAAACGTCGATAGGGTGCTTACCTGCTGCTCGAGACCTTGATAGATGACTTGGCGCATCTACAACGCACCGAAAGGGCAGGAGACGTGGATCTATTCAAAGTAAGCGTTATCTCTTTATCAGACGTCGAGTAAATTCTTACCTCTGCCTCGAGATCTTCGTTTGCGCAGGCACGGCGGGCTTGACCGTGCGCCGAACGTTGGCGGCGTTTGTTCGCGAAGCCTTGATTCGGGCGGCTTCCTGTGGCTACGGCGGTCTTGGGCCTGTGGCTTCGTGCATTCGTAGTGGGTGATGGGAGAGCGTGTGCGCGAGAGATGCGGCGCCGACTATCTGTGAGTGATCAGTTCGAGTTCGTTGTGTAAAGGGCGGACGACGTACGTGAGCGACGACACGTCGAGCGGGGCGGGTGTGTGATGGACAAGGCATGAGGGAGGTGGGCGCAGGTGGGAGGAGGGACGGCATGGCAGGTGAGGGATGGGATGGGATGGGAGGGACGGCTTGGCATGAGGGAAGGGAAGGGATGGAAAGGGAAGGGATGGAAAGGGAAGGGATGGAAGGGAAGGGTGCCGATTGAGAGGGGAAGGGACGTCCTTGTCAAGGAAGGGGTGCCTGCTGCAGCAGACAACAGGCGACGTCGCCGCTGTCGTGGTGCCTTGCGCCCACCGTCCAGAGCATCGAGCTCGTTGAGAGGACGGATACCCAACACGACCTCTGTGTGTGCATGGGGGGTATGACCGCCCTGCGAGCCGTTCGTCTGTCGTATGGAGCCGCCGTGTGTTGGATGAAGGCCGTCGTCGCCTTCGTCGTGCTGGCTGCGACGTTGTGTCGTGTGGTGGGTGCGAGTCGAGGCGGAGCGTCGTGGACGTGCCTTATCTCGTCATGCGGGGCGCCATCTTGGTGCTGACGTTGACAGGACGTGTTGCGGGGCCGTGTGCCGTGCGGCTCGTGGGCGGTATTCGTGGACGAGGGAGGGAGCAGCGCATGGAGGAGGGATGTGGAGGAGCACGCGAAGGGAAGGGAGCGAGGGAGGCTGGGGAAGCGAAGAGAGCTGTCAGACGCGGCGAAAGGGTGCGAGGCAAGGGGTCGAGTCCTTCGAGTTGCCAGGCTGCTGCGCAGTCGAGCTAGATCATGAACAGAGAAAAAATAACTCGCACTGAAGGCCTCCATTGATCCTGTTATAAAATGGCTGGGCAGAATAGGGGTGATTTATCTCGCGCCACCACCGCGCCGATACGGCATCCCTCTATTTTGGCCTCGAGCCTTTCCGGCCCTTGTATAGTTCATAAATCCGCGCCATGGCCATCTTTCTCCGTTTCTTTTCTCCTCTTACTACCACGTTCACTATGAGAGGCTCGTCGTCGATGAGGTCTCTTTTCCTCGTCCTCCCCTGCTTGCTTGGCCAGGCTAGCGCGATATACAACCCCCTCATCGAGTATGCCGGCTCTACATTCTTTGATAAATTTTCGTACTATGGGAACGTGGATAACACGACCTGGGGTGAGAAATAGAGCTTGCAAATTTTGGGAGTCGAAGCTGATTGCTTGCAGGAAATGCGACGTTCTTGGACCAACCCAGCGCGGTAGCGCAAAAGCTGACATATATCAACGATGCCGGTAACGCCATCGTTAAGGTGGACAATACGACTACGCTCGTCGCAGGACTTCCAGGACAGGTTGTGAACCGGAATTCGGTGAGTTGCCTTGTGTAGTTCATGTTTTGTCACACACTTACACCTTTGCAGGTTCGCCTCACCTCGCTGGACAGCTTTGGCCTCGGTACACTTATCATGATAGACGTCGCGCACATCCCCTTTGGCTGCTCCGTCTGGCCAGCATTCTGGACCTTTGGCATGGAGGACACATGGCCCGCGGCGGGAGAGATCGATATTATCGAGGCCATCAATGGAATGACCAATAGCCAGATGGCGCTGCACACCACCCCAGGGTGCACGCAGGTCAAGTCGCCGATTCAGTCGGGCACAATTAAGTCGTCCGACTGCGCCCCTGCCCGCGGATGCGTTGTCTCGGAGACCAAGGCGAACAGCTATGGCGCGGGCTTCGCGAGTGCTGGCGGCGGCGTGTTCGCGGTGCAGATGGAGGCGGCGGGGATCAACTTTTGGTTTTGGAGTGTACGTGGTGTTTGATATCGATCGTTTTGGATGACTGAGAGGCTCACCGCACACTATGTTATTGCTTATTTTTAGAGGCCTGATGTGCCCGCTGAGATAGCGGACGCCACGTCCACCACACCCATGGATGTGTCGAACTGGGGCATTCCCTCGGGTGCTTATCCCTCTGGAACCAACTGCGATATCACCAGCAATGACCTAGCTCGCCCATTTCTGGGTGATTTCTTACGGAAAGTGCACATTTCTACACGAAAACTGACGAATTTGAGTCTGAAAGTTGCCTAAATGGGACTAAAATTTCTGAAATGAGCGTAGTCCAAGCATCACAACACCTTTTCGCTCCATGTGAGCAGAGGTTAGCCCACCCCGAAGGGCAAGGCCATCCGTGTGCGGCGCAACGGCACCGCACACGCAATTCTATCTACTGACTATAAAAATAGCAGCCGTCTGGACAGAGGAAAGGTCAGTCCTGGTTTTTCACGAGGGAGTCACAACTCACCAGCAGCATTTTAGGCAGAAGTCGACGTTAACAGTCTAGAGTAGTAGTCGTCAGTGTTCGTAGTTAGACCCATTTGAAATAAATAACTTACTTCTTTCCAATAACTTGAGGAGCTGTGGAAGCGACGGGGTGGGATTTCTGCAGCAACTTGTGAGTGCTCTATTCATTCATAAACCAAGTAAATGACTTACATTCCCTTCTCCGTAGAGATCTTCCAAGGTAATGGGTGCAGATGGGCGCCTAAGTCACGCGCCATCAAAGCGACGCCATTTGTTCAATCACAGTGGACCGCGCGGTGTCGATGACCATTGACGGGAAGTCCACTGTCGTGTCTTCGTGGTAAGAGAATGAACACGGTGGTGGGAAGCCTAGACGGCGACGAGGAGGGAGTCCGACATGGGAATTTCGAGGCCGTCTCGTTGGAAAGGCATGTGGGGAGGTCGTCATGCTCGCCGGAAGTCCAAAAATCGATTTTAAATCGAGGGACTCGGCCAGCACTTCGAGGTGGCAGCGTAGGTGAGTGGCGCGAAGTGGATGGGGACGTCAAAGGTCACAGGAAGCGCAACCTCGACCAGCAAGTCGTTTCGAGAGCTCGAGATGACAGCGGGATGCCTGACTCTTGTGGGTGGATGGTTGGACAGCGTACAAGGATCGGGGGCCGCTTCACGCTCGCGGGAAGTCCATAAATCGATTTTAAATCGAGGGACTTGGTTGGCGCTTCGAGGTGGCAGCGTAGGAGAATGGCACAAAGCGGATGGGGCAGTCAAAGGTCACAGGGAGCGCAATCTCAACCAGAAAGTCATTTCGAGAGCTCGAGATGACGGCGGGACATCCGTATATCGTGGATGGATGGCTGGACGATGTACGAGAGTCGAGGGGCGCTTGAATAACAATTTGGTTTGGCAGAGGTGACGCGAGCGAGGTGTGATGCGAGTGAGGTGCAGCACCTCATCCTTCAATTGGTCCAATGTGCTGATGCATGAGGGCGGTTGCGGGACATCCAAATATCGAGTTTAGAGTTGAGAGGAGGCCGGGAAACACCTGGAATAGCAACCAGTATGGCTACCAAGTTGGAGGTGTGTGTGGCAGCGCAGCGGCGGTGGCGGGAAGTCCAAATATTGAATTACAATCGCAGGAGGGTGCATGAGAGGCCATGAGTGTGCGGGACACTTTGCTTCGACATAGAAAGGATGGAGGAGGTGTATAGCAGGGCATATACGGTGGCGGGACGTCCAAAAACAAAAATTTCGAGGTGGGGGTGCGAGTACAACAGCCACAGAAGGCTAAACGTGATCGGGAAGGCTTTTAAACAGCCGACAGAGCTTCTATGAGGTAACAACATCATTAGACATGTCTTAAAAATTTGAATAGACCTTACTTACTGTGCAAGCAAGATGCCTAGCTCGCAGTCATCCACGGGCGCTTAAACCGTGTACAGCAACAGACAACCTATTGATGAACATGGTGAGCTATAACAGCAATACAAGAGACAACAAAGAGACTTGCAGTCATAGTGAGCCGTCATAGACGATGAGGGGAGATGGAACGTCAATGGAAAACAGCATTACGACGGGGAAGGGGGGATGTGTTTCTCCACGAAAACACAACCACCTTTATACGTTCTCTGCGCCAAGTAAATTCACGTTGCTCTGACTGCGATCATGAATATGCATCATGACACACCATCCAGCCTCAAGCCCTCGTTACCAGCCAGTTCCAACAGAAAGTCTTATATTAGCGGTCACTCAGGGATGCACCATTACCCACTATCTCCTCCGTCCCCTGCTCGCATATATCTCTTCATCGCCTATATCACACCTCCCCAACTTCAATTTCACTCAGTCTTTAACTCTAGACACTTTATTCCATGAACTTGCTGTCCCGCTATTCATTCCTACAAGTACTTTCACGGAACATCTCGCTCGCCAAAAATAGTAATCATTGACTTAGACGGAAGTCAAACAAAATAAATCAACACAACGTAACCCTCTCGGACATAACAAATATTCGCATGCGACTCTCCGGAGTCTCCATTGTATCAACAAGTCTTCCATACATTCTACGCCTACCTACCTTACAACCGCTTGGTTATGGTATCCGCTCCGCTTTCTTCGCCTCCTCGTATTTTAACTCACTCCTATTGTAGCTGAATATCTAGTCACAAAATAATATAATTTATTCTAAGGGGAGATCAGTTGGATGAGGCCTATGTTCGCTTCGCTGAATTTGATCAAATGAGAGGCAACCGGCACCCGCAATGTCATCGATCATTGCCTCCATCCCCGAATCATTCCCGTGGTGCGGTCAAGGCATCCCAACTTTTATTCACGTAAGCTGGAGCATGTACACTACGAGATCCATTGGTCTCCCTTTCATTGGAACAGGAAACCATTCGGTTAATGCACCGTCTGATTTGCCTTCCAGAATACAAGGAGCTGTAGTAAAGGCGGTAATTTCAACGTCTGTGAGCGTGCCGTACTCAATCATAAGATCGGGTTGAAGTGCTGCGAGCAAATGCTCTTTAATTAGGACCTCAAAAGGAACAAAGTTAATCATTTTTGACTGTTAACCTCCACGCCGTGTATGCGGTATAATAAATATTCTGAGCTGGATTTGGGCGCAAGCAGGGAAGAATACCTCGATGTAATGCTGTTCTAGTCCCCATCCGAACATCCGCCATCCAGTTGCCCCCGAAACGCCTGATTTCACCCTCTCGTAAATCACAGAATCAGATCAAACGTAAAGTAGGTACACAAACTGCACGGGATCAGCGCGCCGTTTCCACGGGCGAATTCTAAACCAACGCAACACGCGTACTCGGGCGTGATGCTACTGAGAAATACACTCTCTGCACAGGTAAATAGAATATCCTGCAAGTCCCCGGACTTATATACGTCAGATCTGAGAATTCCTTAATGAATAATACTCGATTTAGGTATTGAGCGCTAAAATTGGAAGCGCTGTGAGCGGGGCATGGTCGTGAGACTGATTTTAGTAGCGAGTGTGGCGCAGACGGATGCGCGGCGCCGAATTCACTGCGTTCACGCAAAACACACAGAAAAGGACAAGATGATCATACTATATTACAGTACGTAGTACATAGGAGTCTATAGACATGGAAAATAATCAATTGAACATTGGCGAACAGAAAGCTACCGCTTACCACACACCAACACCCTCTTCCTCACCCGAATCCCCATTTTAAACATATACATGAGCGCTGTATCATTCCGGGACATGTATTAAGTACATATAAATAGATATATACTACTACCGGGCCTAGCGCGTCAGATCTCTGGGCACGACAAGGTACGCGGATTGTGGAAAGTGGTTGGGAGCGCCTGCGCCGCACAGTGAATTCCTAGTGCAAATCTCGATTATCATTCAAAAAATACAGCGGATACAGCTAGATATTGATATTTCTTACTGTTCGCAGAAGTTTCGAAGCGAGGGTTGAAGCGCTGCGAACGTGGCACGGTTGCCACCGAATTTGATTGCGCATTCTCAAATTCGCAGCGTTTTCGTTGCGCACACACAAGGATAAGCGCTAATACAAATAGATTATATGCCAAGTAAGTGCTCTGAGGAGTTGGATGACAGGGGGAGGTCATCTGAATGTGCAATCGACATGACACTTGGCCCCTTCCTCCTCTCCCGAATCGCCGTTTACGACGCAATAAACGCACGTCTTTTCGAAACAGGGCAATCTATTACATACCTATTAATAGTAATATGCTACCGCCGGATATCATGTGTAAGATCGTTGCGCGTAGCAAGGAACGCAGAACGAGGAATATCAGATGCGGCTGCGCCCTACATTGAATTCCTCCCCCAATTGTTAATTATATTCCCTGAATTCGTCAGGATATGTAGATGTAAGCGTATTATATGTAACTTAAAAAGTTTGAAGAGGATACTTGAAGCGCTGCGAACGTGGCACGGTGTGCCACCGAATTTGATTCTGACGGTGACTCGCTGCGCGCGTTCTCGAATTAGCAGCGTTTTCATTACCCAGACGCCAAGATAAGCTCTAATTCATGTAGCGTATATGTCAAGTAAGCGCAATGAGGCGTTGGATGAAGGGGAGACGTCATTTGGACGCGCAATCGACATGACATTCAGCCCCTTCCTCCTCTCCCGAATCGCCGTTTACGACGCAATAAACGCACGTCTTTTCGAAACAGGGCAATCTATTACATACCTATTAATAGTATTATGTTACCGCCGGACATCATGTGTAAGATCGTTGCGCATAGCGATGCATGGAGAACGACGAATAGTATCAGAAGATGCAATTGCGCCGTACACTGAATTCCTCCCCCAATTGTTAATTATATTTCCTGGACTTGTCAGGATATGTAGATGCATACGTATCGTATATACTCTAAAAGGTTTGAAGAGGATACATGAAGCGCTGCGAACGTAGCACGGTATGCCACCGCCGCTAGTCATGAATGCGTCCAAATACGCGCGCTTTGAATCCCCCGCCGCTATTAACGCTCAACCACAAAAACAAGTATTATACCATATATAGAACATGCTACACAGCCAGTATATACTACCAGCGGGGGGAGGCAAAGATGTACGAGTTCATAAATCAAACCACACCCCACCCCTTCCTCCTCACCCGAATCGCCGTTTGCAACGCAGAAAACGCACTCTCTTCCATTTCAGGATTCCATCTTACCTACTGATCTATATATATACTACCACCGAGTCTAGGTTACCAGCCATTCCAACACGACAATTAGGGTGAATGAACTCAGAAGATGCAATGGAGCCGCTTTCAGCGCATCCGCTGCTCTCTTGTTCCTCACTCCATTCGCCTTTGCACTCCCCAAGACTATGCATACACAGAGACCTATATGGCATCTACCGACTATAAGAAAATCGGGGGCCTCGAGTGCAAGGGGGGTCTGAAATTCGAAATTCACCCCACCTTCGCCTCCTCGCCCACTTCGCATTCCGCTACTTGCGCGGGGACCTGAATTAAGAGAAACGTAAGATGGTTGGTAACGTATCTGGGAAAGATTGCCTCGGCTGCGTTGCCAGCGAGAATCCCAACGCTAGAACGTTCCATCCAAAGTAGAGGACGACTTTCGCGTGAACTTGTCTGCAGACGCAACACGCAATGCGCTATCCCGAATTCTGGGGCGATTAGCGCAGGTTCCGGAGGATAGGGTCACGTCGTCCAGGGGTATGTAGTCTAGACTACGTAGATATTGGGGTGTGTAGTGCACTGGATATCGAGCATCGGGGGAGGGTATGCGGCAGCGCAGATGAAATCGGCTGCATTCACGCATTTCTGGAAACACTCAGTCTCTTTTTCGGCCTGAATTTGATACACATAGTAGGTGGAATAAGCTCAAGGACAAAAGAATGATTATCCTATTTACAAGACGATATCGCTATTTGAGAAATGGCGTACGAATGAATTCATTAAAACTAAAACATACATGAAATCGGCGGCCTATCTGACGAACAAACTACTATTAAAACTCTTTTTTTGACGCTGAGAGCGATGGGGCAGGCGAATAAAGGTTTAATAGAAGTCAGTAACATTGTTTACTAGGCGATGAGAGAAAATGCGGACGGGGAAACGGACGAACGAGCGGGGGGATATGCTTGAGATCAAGATTTGAAGATTTCGGCTAATGGGCACAACGGGCCCTGGACTTGGTTTCCTCCGAAACGCAACATTCTATTCAGATCTACGTACGTACAGGGCTACCGAATGACTATAAGAACCCACCGTATTCGACATCAACAGCCCATCTCCCATTCCTTCCCTCCCTCCTCTCCTACTTTCCTGTCCTCTCCTCCTCTCTCCTCCTCGTCTCCAGCGATCCTCTCTTCATCGCCCTCGTTCTGTAACCGTAAGCGCCGCCTTCTCGTTGTCAGAAGCCCGCTTGCTCACCGCGCTGTCCTAGAACGCACCCCACCGACCTCGGCGCTCCAGGACGGCTCGTCGATGACGGTAAGCCTCCAGTGTCGTCCTCTTCGTCGTCGCAGACCGTCCTAACCCTTCCGTTTCGCAGAAGGGCTGGCTGGCTTCCCTGTTCGAGAGATACGGTGAGGTGAGCGAGCTTCCCCTCTGAATGCAGGCCCTCTACTCACCGTGTGCCGTTTATCTAGGTGTCCTCGATGGGCTGCTCGCAGCCGGCTTGCATGCACGCACGCTGCACGCGGTGAGTCGCCGTTCGTCCGTTTGTGCTGCTGATCGCTGACCCGAGGCCGTTCGTAGCAGGGCCGCCGACGTCGAGCAGGCGGTCGTCGTCTTGATCTTCGCGTCGATGGGTGTTGAGAGACGAGGTGGGGGCTGTAATGTCGAGGTCGAGGCCTAGGTGAGTGTTTTTCGTGTTCTGTTGACCGATCTCGTAGCGGCGCGGAGGCTTTGACGCTGAAGACATGGTGAGTGGTACTTTATTTGCCGCGATCTGATCAAACTGACTTACCTTGCACCACGGATGCCGTCAACGTCTGCGGCTATCGTACGAGGCCGTGCGTCCGCGACGAGCTCGTCGTGAGCCAGGCAGCTCTGCGCCTGCGCTCCATATCCGTAGCTGCGGTGAGTGTTCGTGTGTGCGTCCGTCGAATTCTGCTCATCCGACGTCGCAGCGCCGCCCCCGTTTGAAATCTATGCAAAGTAAGTGCTTGTCCCTCCAGAAACGTCGATAGGGTGCTTACCTGCTGCTCGAGACTTGATAGATGACTTGGCGCATCTACAACGCACCGAAAGGGCAGGAGACGTGGATCTATTCAAAGTAAGCGTTATCTCTTTATCAGACGTCGAGTAAATTCTTACCTCTGCCTCGAGATCTTCGTTTGCGCAGCTAGGGCGGGCTTGACCGTGCGCCGAACGTTGGCGGCGTTTGTTCGCGAAGCCTTGATTCGGGCGGCTTCCTGTGGCTACGGCGGTCTTGGGCCTGTGGCTTCGTGCATTCGTAGTGGGTGATGGGAGAGCGTGTGCGCGAGAGATGCGGCGCCGACTATCTGTGAGGGATCAGTGCGAGTTCGTTGCGTAAAGGGCGGACGACGTACGTGAGCGACGAGATGTTGAGTTGGGCGTGTGTGTGATGGACAAGGCATGAGGGAGGTGGGCGCAGGTGGGAGGAGGGACATCATGGCAGGTGAGGGATGGGATGGGATGGGATGGGAGGGACGGCATGACATGAGGGAAGGGAAGGGATGGAAAGGGAAGGGATGGAAGGGAAGGGTGTCGATTGAGAGGGGAAGGGACGTCCTTGTGAAGGAAGGGGTGCCTGCTGCAGCAGACAACAGGCGACGTCGCCGCTGTCGTGGTGCCTTGCGCCCACCGTCCAGCGCATCGAGCTCGTTGAGAGGACGGATACCCAACACGACCTCTGTGTGTGCATGGGGGTATGACCGCCCTGCGAGCCGTTCGTCTGTCGTATGGAGCCGCCGTGTCTTGGACGAAGGCCGTCGTCGCCTTCGTCGTGCTGGTTGCGACGTTGTGTCGTGTGGTGGGTGGGAGTCGAGGCGGAGCGTTGTGGACGTGCGAGAGTCGTCGACGCCTTATCTCGTCATGCGGGGCGCCATCTTGGTGCTGACGTTGACAGGACGTGTGGCGGCGCCGTGTGCGGTGCGTCTCGTGGGAGGTATTCGTGGACGAGGGAGGGAGCAGCGCATGGAGGAGGGATGGGCAGGGAGCGAGGGAGGCTGGGGAAGCGAAGAGAGCTGTCAGACGCGGCGAAAGGGTGCGAGGCAAGGGGTCGAGTCCTTCGAGTTGCCAGGCTGCTGCGCAGTCAAGCTAGACCATGAACAGAGAAAAAATAACTCGCACTGAAGGCCTCCATTGATCCTGTTATAAAATGGCTGGGCAGAATAGGGGTGATTTATCTCGCGCCACCACCCCGCCGATACGGCATCCCTCTATTTTGGCCTCGAGCCTTTCCGGCCCTTGTATAGTTCATAAATCCGCGCATGGCCATCTTTCTCCGTTTCTTTTCTCACTCTTACTACCACGTTCACTATGAGAGGCTCGTCGTCGATGAGGTCTCTTTTCCTCATCCTCCCCTGCTTGCTTGGCCAGGCCAGCGCGATATACAACCCCCTCATCGAGTATGCCGGCTCTACATTCTTTGATAAATTTTCGTACTATGGGAACGTGGATAATACGACCTGGGGTGAGAAATAGAGCTTGCAAATTTTGGGAGTCGAAGCTGATTGCTTGCAGGAAATGCGACGTTCTTGGACCAACCCAGCGCGGTAGCGCAAAAGCTGACATATATCAACGATGCCGGTAACGCCATCGTTAAGGTGGACAATACGACTACGCTCGTCGCAGGACTTCCAGGACAGGTTGTGAACCGGAATTCGGTGAGTTGCCTTGTGTAGTTCATGTTTTGTCACACACTTACACCTTCGCAGGTTCGCCTCACCTCGCTGGACAGCTTTGGCCTCGGTACACTTATCATGATCGACGTCGCGCACATCCCCTTTGGCTGCTCCGTCTGGCCAGCATTCTGGACCTTTGGCATGGAGGACACATGGCCCGCGGCGGGAGAGATCGATATTATCGAGGCCATCAATGGAATGACCAATAGCCAGATGGCGCTGCACACCACCCCAGGGTGCACGCAGGTCAAGTCGCCGATTCAGTCGGGCACAATTAAGTCGTCCGACTGCGCCCCTGCCGCGGGATGCGTTGTCTCGGAGACCAAGGCGAACAGCTATGGCGCGGGCTTCGCGAGTGCTGGCGGCGGCGTGTTCGCGGTGCAGATGGAGGCGGCGGGGATCAACTTTTGGTTTTGGAGTGTACGTGGTGTTTGATATCGATCGTTTTGGATGACTGAGAGGCTCACCGCACACTATGTTATTGCTTATTTTTAGAGGCCTGATGTGCCCTGAGATAGCGGACGCCACGTCCACCACACCCATGGATGTGTCGAACTGGGGCATTCCCTCGGGTGCTTATCCCTCTGGAACCAACTGCGATATCACCAGCAATGACCTAGCTCGCCCATTTCTGGGTGATTTCTTACGGAAAGTGCACATTTCTACACGAAAACTGACGAATTTGAGTCTGAAAGTTGCCTAAATGGGACTAAAATTTCTGAAATGAGCGTAGTCCAAGCATCACAACACCTTTTCGCTCCATGTGAGCAGAGGTTAGCCCACCCCGAAGGGCAAGGCCATCCGTGTGCGGCGCAACGGCACCGCACACGCAATTCTATCTACTGACTATAAAATAGCAGCCGTCTGGACAGAGGAAAGGTCAGTCCTGGTTTTTCACGAGGGAGTCACAACTCACCAGCAGCATTTTAGGCAGAAGTCGACGTTAACAGTCTAGAGTAGTAGTCGTCAGTGTTCGTAGTTAGACCCATTTGAAATAAATAACTTACTTCTTTCCAATAACTTGAGGAGCTGTGGAAGCGACGGGGTGGGATTTCTGCAGCAACTGTGAGTGCTCTATTCATTCATAAACCAAGTAAATGACTTACATTCCCTTCTCCGTAGAGATCTTCCAAGGTAATGGGTGCAGATGGGCGCCTAAGTCACGCGCCATCAAAGCGACGCCATTTGTTCAATCACAGTGGACCGCGCGGTGTCGATGACCATTGACGGGAAGTCCACTGTCGTGTCTTCGTGGTAAGAGAATGAACACGGTGGTGGGAAGCCTAGACGGCGACGAGGAGGGAGTCCGACATGGGAATTTCGAGGCCGTCTCGTTGGAAAGGCATGTGGGGAGGTCGTCATGCTCGCCGGAAGTCCAAAAATCGATTTTAAATCGAGGGACTCGGCCAGCACTTCGAGGTGGCAGCGTAGGTGAGTAGCGCGAAGTGGATGGGGACGTCAAAGGTCACAGGAAGCGCAACCTCGACCAGCAAGTCATTTCGAGAGCTCGAGACGACAGCGGGATGCCTGACTCTTGTGGGTGGATGGTTGGACAGCGTACAAGGATCGGGGGCCGCTTCACGCTCGCGGGAAGTCCAAAAATCGATTTTAAATCGAGGGACTTGGTTGGCGCTTCGAGGTGGCAGCGTAGGAGAATGGCACAAAGCGGATGGGGCAGTCAAAGGTCATGGGGAGCGCAACCTCAACCAGAAAGTCATTTCGAGAGCTCGAGACGACGGCGGGACATCCGTATATCGTGGGTGGATGGCTGGACGATGTACGAGAGTCGAGGGGCCCTTGAATAATGATTTGGTTTGGCAGAGGTGACGCGAGCGAGGTGTAATGCGAGTGAGGTGCAGCACCTCATCCTTCAATTGGTCCAATGCGCTAATGCATGAGGGCGGTTGCGGGACATCCAAATATTGAGTTTAGGGTAGATATGAGGCTGGGAAGCACCTGGAATAGCAACCAGTATGGCTACCAAGTTGGAGGTGTGTGTGGCAGCGCAGCGGCGGTGGCGGGAAGTCCAAATATTGAATTACAATCGCAGGAGGGTGTGTGAGAGGCCATGAGTGTGCGGGATGCCTTGAATCGACATAGGAATGATGGAGGAGGTGTATAGCAGGGTGTATACAGTGGCGGGACGTCCAAAAACAAAATTTCGAGGTGGGGGTGCGAGTACAACAGCCACAGATGGCTAAACGTGATCGGGAAGGCTTTTAAACAGCCGACAGAGCTTCTATGAGGTAACAACATCATTAGACATGTCTTAAAAATTTGAATAGACCTTACTTACTGTGCAAGCAAGATGCCTAGCTCGCAGTCATCCATGGGCGCTTAAACCGTGTACAGCAACAGACAACCTATTGATGAACATGGTGAGCTATAACAGCAATACAAGAGACAAAAGAGACTTGCAGTCATAGTGAGCCGTCATAGACGATGAGGGAGATGGAACGTCAATGGAAAACAGCATTACGACGGGGAAGGGGGATGTGTTTCTCCACGAAAACACAACCCACCTTTATACGTTCTCTGCGCCAAGTAAATTCACGTTGCTCTGACTGCGATCATGAATATGCATCATGACACACCATCCAGCCTCAAGCCCTCGTTACCAGCCAGTTCCAACAGAAAGTCTTATATTAGCGGTCACTCAGGGATGCAGCATTACCCACTATCTCCTCCGTCCCCTGCTCGCATATCTCTCTTCATCGCCTATATCACACCTCCCCGACTTCAATTTCACTCAGTCTTTAACTCTAGACACTTTATTCCATGAACTTGCTGCCCCGCTATTCATTCCTACAAGTACTTTCACGGAACATCTCGCTCGCCAAAAATAGTAATCATTGACTTAGACGGAAGTCAAACAAAATAAATCAACACAACGTAACCCTCTCGGACATAACAAATATTCGCATGCGACTCTCCGGAGTCTCCATTGCATCAACAAGTCTTCCGTACATTCTACGCCTACCTACCTTACAACCGCTTGGTTATGGTATCCGCTCCGCTTTCTTCGCCTCCTCGTATTTTAACTCACTCCTATTGTAGCTGAATATCTAGTCACAAAATAATATAATTTATTCTAAGGGGAGATCAGTTGGATGAGGCCTATGTTCGCTTCGCTGAATTTGATCAAATGAGAGGCAACCGGCACCCGCAATGTCATCGATCATTGCCTCCATCCCCGAATCATTCCCGTGGTGCGGTCAAGGCATCCCAACTTTTATTCACGTAAGCTGGAGCGTGTACACTACGAGATCCATTAGTCTCCCTTTCATTGGAACAGGAAACCATTCAGTTAATGCACCGTCTGATTTGCCTTCCAGAACACAAGGAGCTGTAGTAAAGTCAGTAATTTCAACGTCTGTGAGTGTGCCGTACTCAATCATAAGATCGGGTTGAAGCGCTGCGAGCAAATGCTCTTTAATTATGACCTCAAAAGGAACAAAGTTAATCATTTTTGACTGTTAACCTCTACACCATGTATGCGGTATAATAAATATCCCGAGCTGGATTTGGGCGCAAGCAGTGAGGAAGAATACCTCAATGTAATGCTGTTCTAGTCCCCATCAGAACTTCCGCTATCCAGTCACCCCCGAAACGCCTGATTTCACCCTCTCGTAAATCACGGAATCAGATCAAACGTAAGGTAGGTACACAAACTGCACGGGATCAGCGCGCCGTTTCCACGGGCAAATTCTAAACAAACACAACACGCGTACTCGGGCATGATGCTACTGAGAAATACACTCTCTGCACAGGTAAATATAATATCCTGCAAGTCCCCGGACTTATATACGTCAGTTCTGAGAATTCCTTAATGAATAATACTCGATTTAGGTATTGGGCGCTAAAATTTGAAGCGCTGTGAGCGGGGCATGGTCGTGAGACTGATTTTAGTAGCGAGTGTGGCGCAGACTGATGCGCGGCGCCGAATTCACTGTGTTCACGCAAAACACACAGAAAAGGACAAGAGGTCATACTATATTACATTACGTAGTACATAGGAGTCTATAGGCTTGGAAAATAATCAATTGAACATTGGCGAACAGAAAGCTACCGCTTACCACACACCAACACCCTCTTCCTCACCCGAATCCCCATTTTAAACATATAATGAGCGCGTATCATCCGGGACATGTATTAAGTACATATAAATAGATATATACTACTACCGGGCCTAGCGCGTCAGATCTCTGGGCACGACAAGGTACGCGGATTGTGGAAAGTGGTTGGGAGCGCCTGCGCCGCACAGTGAATTCCTAGTGCAAATCTCGATTATCATTCAAAAAATACAGCGGATACAGCTAGATATTGATATTTCTTACTGTTCGCAGAAGTTTCGAAGCGAGGGTTGAAGCGCTGCGAACGTGGCACGGTTGCCACCGAATTTGATTGCGCATTCTCAAATTCGCAGCGTTTTCGTTGCGCACACACAAGGATAAGCGCTAATACAAATAGATTATATGCCAAGTAAGTGCTCTGAGGAGTTGGATGACAGGGGGAGGTCATCTGAATGTGCAATCGACATGACACTTGGCCCCTTCCTCCTCTCCCGAATCGCCGTTTACGACGCAATAAACGCACGTCTTTTCGAAACAGGGCAATCTATTACATACCTATTAATAGTAATATGCTACCGCCGGATATCATGTGTAAGATCGTTGCGCGTAGCAAGGAACGCAGAACGAGGAATATCAGATGCGGCTGCGCCCTACATTGAATTCCTCCCCCAATTGTTAATTATATTCCCTGAATTCGTCAGGATATGTAGATGTAAGCGTATTATATGTAACTTAAAAAGTTTGAAGAGGATACTTGAAGCGCTGCGAACGTGGCACGGTGCCACCGAATGATTCTGACGGTGACTCGCTGCGCGCGTTCTCGAATTAGCAGCGTTTTCATTACCCAGACGCCAAGATAAGCTCTAATTCATGTAGCGTATATGTCAAGTAAGCGCAATGAGGCGTTGGATGAAGGGGAGACGTCATTTGGACGCGCAATCGACATGACATTCAGCCCCTTCCTCCTCTCCCGAATCGCCGTTTACAACGCGATAAACGCACGTCTTTTCGAAACAGGGCCATCTATGACATACCTATTAATAGTATTATTCTACCGCCGGACATCATGTGTAAGATCGTTGCGCATAGCGATGCATGGAGAACGACGAATAGTATCAGAAGGTGCAATTGCGCCGTACACTGAATTCCTCCCCAATTGTTAATTATATTTCCTGGACTTGTCAGGATATGTAGACTCACACGTATTTTATATACTCTAAAAGGTTTGAAGAGGATACATGAAGCGCTGCGAACGTAGCACGGTATGCCACCGCCGCCTAGTCATGAATGCGTCCAAATAGCGCGCTTTGAATCCCCGCCGCTATTAACGCTCAACCACAAAAACAAGTATTATACCATATATAGAACATGCTACACAGCCAGTATATACTACCAGCGGGGAGGCAAAGATGTACGAGTTCATAAATCAAACCACACCCCACCCCTTCCTCCTCACCCGAATCGCCGTTTGCAACGCAGAAAACGCACTCTCTTCCATTTCAGGATTCCATCTTACCTACTGATCTATATATATACTACCACCGAGTCTAGGTTACCAGCCATTCCAACACGACAATTAGGGTGAATGAACTCAGAAGATGCAATGGAGCCGCTTTCAGCGCATCCGCTGCTCTTGTTCCTCACTCCATTCGCCTTTGCACTCCCCAAGACTATGCATACACAGAGACCTATATGCATCTACCGACTGTAAGAAAATCGGGGGCCTCGAGTGCAAGGGGGTCTGAAATTCGAAATTCACCCCACCTTCGCCTCCTCGCCCACTTCGCATTCCGCTACTTGCGCGGGACCTGAATTAAGAGAAACGTAAGATGGTTGGTAACGTATCTAAAAGATTGCCTCGGCTGCGTTGCCAGCGAGAATCCCAACGCTAGAACGTTCCATCCAAAGTAGAGGACGACGTTTCGCGTGAACTTGTCTGCACAGACGCAACACGCAATGCGTTATCCCGAATTCTGGGCGATTAGCGCAGGTTCCGGAGGATAGGGTCACGTCGTCCTGGGGTATGTAGTCTAGACTACGTAGATATTGGGGTGTGTGTGGCACTGGATATCGAGCATCGGGGAGGGTGTGCGGCAGCGCACATGAAATCGGCTGAATTCACGCATTTCTGGAAACACTCAGTCTCTTTTTCGGCCTGAAATTGATATACATAGTAGGTGGAATAAGTTCAAGGACAAAAGAATGATTATCCTATTTACAAGACGATATCGCTATTTGAGAAATGGCGTACGAATGAATTCATTAAAACTAAACATACATGAAATCGGCGGCCTATCTGACGAACAAACTACTATAAAACTCTTTTTTTTGACGCTGAAGCGATGGGGCAGGTGAATAAAGGTTTAATAGAAGTCAGTAAATTGCCTAGGCGATGAGAGAAAATGCGGACGGAGAAACGGACGAACGAGCGGGGGGATATGCTTGAGATCAAGATTTGAAGATTTCGGCTAATGGGCACAACGGGCCCTGGACTTGGTTTCCTCCGAAACGCAACATTCTATTCAGATCTACGTACGTACAGGGCTACCGAATGACTATAAGAACCCACCGTATTCGACATCAACAGCCCATCTCCCATTCCTTCCCTCCCTCCTCTCCTACTTTCCTGTCCTCTCCTCCTCTCTCCTCCTCGTCTCCAGCGCCTCTCTCTTCATCGCCCTCGTTCTGTAACCGTAAGCGCCGCCTTCTCGTTGTCAGAAGCCCGCTTGCTCACCGCGCTGTCCTAGAACGCACCCCACCGACCTCGGCGCTCCAGGACGGCTCGTCGATGACGGTAAGCCTCCAGTGTCGTCCTCTTCGTCGTCGCAGACCGTCCTAACCCTTCCGTTTCGCAGAAGGGCTGGCTGGCTTCCCTGTTCGAGAGATACGGTGAGGTGAGCGAGCTTCCCCTCTGAATGCAGGCCCTCTACTCACCGTGTGCCGTTTTCTAGGTGTCCTCGATGGCTGCTCGCAGCCGGCTTGCATGCACGCACGCTGCACGCGGTGAGTCGCCGTTCGTCCGTTTGTGCTGCTGATCGCTGACCCGAGGCCGTTCGTAGCAGGGCCGCCGACGTCGAGCAGGCGGTCGTCGTCTTGATCTTCGCGTCGATGGGTGTTGAGAGACGAGGTGGGGGCTGTAATGTCGAGGTCGAGGCCTAGGTGAGTGTTTTTCGTGTTCTGTTGACCGATCTCGTAGCGGCGCGGAGGCTTTGACGCTGAAGACATGGTGAGTGGTACTTTATTTGCCGCGATCTGATCAAACTGACTTACCTTGCACCACGGATGCCGTCAACGTCTGCGGCTATCGTACGAGGCCGTGCGTCCGCGACGAGCTCGTCGTGAGCCAGGCAGCTCTGCGCCTGCGCTCCATATCCGTAGCTGCGGTGAGTGTTCGTGTGTGCGTCCGTCGAATTCTGCTCATCCGACGTCGCAGCGCCGCCCCCGTTTGAAATCTATGCAAAGTAAGTGCTTGTCCCCTCCAGAAACGTCGATAGGGTGCTTACCTGCTGCTCGAGACTTGATAGATGACTTGGCGCATCTACAACGCACCGAAAGGGCAGGAGACGTGGATCTATTCAAAGTAAGCGTTATCTCTTTATCAGACGTCGAGTAAATTCTTACCTCTGCCTCGAGATCTTCGTTTGCGCAGGCACGGCGGGCTTGACCGTGCGCCGAACGTTGGCGGCGTTTGTTCGCGAAGCCTTGATTCGGGCGGCTTCCTGTGGCTACGGCGGTCTTGGGCCTGTGGCTTCGTGCATTCGTAGTGGGTGATGGGAGAGCGTGTGCGCGAGAGATGCGGCGCCGACTATCTGTGAGTGATCAGTTCGAGTTCGTTGTGTAAAGGGCGGACGACGTACGTGAGCGACGTGAGCGGGGCGGGTGTGTGATGGACAAGGCATGAGGGAGGTGGGCGCAGGTGGGAGGAGGGACGGCATGGCAGGTGAGGGATGGGATGGGATGGGAGGGACGGCTTGGCATGAGGAAGGGAAGGGATGGAAAGGGAAGGATGGAAAGGGAAGGGTGGAAGGGAAGGGTGCGATTGAGAGGGGAAGGGACGTCCTTGTCAAGGAAGGGGTGCCTGCTGCAGCAGACAACAGGCGACGTCGCCGCTGTCGTGGTGCCTTGCGCCCACCGTCCAGAGCATCGAGCTCGTTGAGAGGACGGATACCAACACGACCTCTGTGTGTGCATGGGGGTATGACCGCCCTGCGAGCCGTTCGTCTGTCGTATGGAGCCGCCGTGTGTTGGATGAAGGCCGTCGTCGCCTTCGTCGTGCTGGCTGCGACGTTGTGTCGTGTGGTGGGTGCGAGTCGAGGCGGAGCGTCGTGGACGTGCCTTATCTCGTCATGCGGGGCGCCATCTTGGTGCTGACGTTGACAGGACGTGTGCGGGCCGTGTGCCGTGCGGCTCGTGGGCGGTATTCGTGGACGAGGGAGGGAGCAGCGCATGGAGGAGGGATGTGGAGGAGCACGCGAAGGGAAGGGAGCGAGGGAGGCTGGGGAAGCGAAGAGAGCTGTCAGACGCGGCGAAAGGGTGCGAGGCAAGGGGTCGAGTCCTTCGAGTTGCCAGGCTGCTGCGCAGTCGAGCTAGATCATGAACAGAGAAAAAATAACTCGCACTGAAGGCCTCCATTGATCCTGTTATAAAATGGCTGGGCAGAATAGGGGTGATTTATCTCGCGCCACCACCGCGCCGATACGGCATCCCTCTATTTTGGCCTCGAGCCTTTCCGGCCCTTGTATAGTTCATAAATCCGCGCCATGGCCATCTTTCTCCGTTTCTTTTCTCCCTCTTACTACCACGTTCACTATGAGAGGCTCGTCGTCGATGAGGTCTCTTTTCCTCGTCCTCCCCTGCTTGCTTGGCCAGGCTAGCGCGATATACAACCCCCTCATCGAGTATGCCGGCTCTACATTCTTTGATAAATTTTCGTACTATGGGAACGTGGATAACACGACCTGGGGTGAGAAATAGAGCTTGCAAATTTTGGGAGTCGAAGCTGATTGCTTGCAGGAAATGCGACGTTCTTGGACCAACCCAGCGCGGTAGCGCAAAAGCTGACATATATCAACGATGCCGGTAACGCCATCGTTAAGGTGGACAATACGACTACGCTCGTCGCAGGACTTCCAGGACAGGTTGTGAACCGGAATTCGGTGAGTTGCCTTGTGTAGTTCATGTTTTGTCACACACTTACACCTTTGCAGGTTCGCCTCACCTCGCTGGACAGCTTTGGCCTCGGTACACTTATCATGATCGACGTCGCGCACATCCCCTTTGGCTGCTCCTGGCCAGCATTCTGGACCTTTGGCATGGAGGACACATGGCCCGCGGCGGGAGAGATCGATATTATCGAGGCCATCAATGGAATGACCAATAGCCAGATGGCGCTGCACACCACCCCAGGGTGCACGCAGGTCAAGTCGCCGATTCAGTCGGGCACAATTAAGTCGTCCGACTGCGCCCCTGCCCGCGGATGCGTTGTCTCGGAGACCAAGGCGAACAGCTATGGCGCGGGCTTCGCGAGTGCTGGCGGCGGCGTGTTCGCGGTGCAGATGGAGGCGGCGGGGATCAACTTTTGGTTTTGGAGTGTACGTGGTGTTTGATATCGATCGTTTTGGATGACTGAGAGGCTCACCGCACACTATGTTATTGCTTATTTTTAGAGGCCTGATGTGCCCGCTGAGATAGCGGACGCCACGTCCACCACACCCATGGATGTGTCGAACTGGGGCATTCCCTCGGGTGCTTATCCCTCTGGAACCAACTGCGATATCACCAGCAATGACCTAGCTCGCCCATTTCTGGGTGATTTCTTACGGAAAGTGCACATTTCTACACGAAAACTGACGAATTTGAGTCTGAAAGTTGCCTAAATGGGACTAAAATTTCTGAAATGAGCGTAGTCCAAGCATCACAACACCTTTTCGCTCCATGTGAGCAGAGGTTAGCCCACCCCGAAGGGCAAGGCCATCCGTGTGCGGCGCAACGGCACCGCACACGCAACTCTATCTACTGACTATAAAAATAGCAGCCGTCTGGACAGAGGAAAGGTCAGTCCTGGTTTTTCACGAGGGAGTCACAACTCACCAGCAGCATTTTGAGCAGAAGTCGACGGTAAGAGTCTGGAATAGTAGTCGTCAGTGTTCGTAGTTAGACCCATTTGAAATAAATAACTTACTTCTTTCCAATAACTTGAGGAGCTGTGGAAGCGATGGGGTGGGATTTCTGCAGCAACTCGTGAGTGCTCTATTCATTCATAAACCAAGTAAATGACTTACATTCCCTTCTCCGTAGAGATCTTCCAAGGTAATGGGTGCAGATGGGCGCCTAAGTCACGCGCCATCAAAGCGACGCCATTTGTTCAATCACAGTGGACCGCGCGGTGTCGATGACCATTGACGGGAAGTCCACTGTCGTGTCTTCGTGGTAAGAGAATGAACACGGTGGTGGGAAGCCTAGACGGCGACGAGGAGGGAGTCCGACATGGGAATTTCGAGGCCGTCTCGTTGGAAAGGCATGTGGGGAGGTCGTCATGCTCGCCGGAAGTCCAAAAATCGATTTTAAATCGAGGGACTCGGCCAGCACTTCGAGGTGGCAGCGTAGGTGAGTAGCGCGAAGTGGATGGGGACGTCAAAGGTCACAGGAAGCGCAACCTCGACCAGCAAGTCGTTTCGAGAGCTCGAGATGACAGCGGGATGCCTGACTCTTGTGGGTGGATGGTTGGACAGCGTACAAGGATCGGGGGCCGCTTCACGCTCGCGGGAAGTCCAAAATCGATTTTAAATCGAGGGACTTGGTTGGCGCTTCGAGGTGGCAGCGTAGGAGAATGGCACAAAGCGGATGGGGCAGTCAAAGGTCACAGGGAGCGCAATCTCAACCAGAAAGTCATTTCGAGAGCTCGAGATGACGGCGGGACATCCGTATATCGTGGATGGATTGGCTGGAGACCCCGCCGCGACGCCCAGCCCTTGAATAACAATTTGGTTTGGCAGAGGTGACGCGAGCGAGGTGTGATGCGAGTGAGGTGCAGCACCTCATCCGTCAATTGGTCCAATGTGCTGATGCATGAGGGCGGTTGCGGGACATCCAAATATCGAGTTTAGAGTTGAGAGGAGGCCGGGAAACACCTGGAATAGCAACCAGTATGGCTACCAAGTTGGAGGTGTGTGTGGCAGCGCAGCGGCGGTGGCGGGAAGTCCAAATATTGAATTACAATCGCAGGAGGGTGCATGAGAGGCCATGAGTGTGCGGGACACTTTGCTTCGACATAGAAAGGATGGAGGAGGTGTATAGCAGGGCATATACGGTGGCGGGACGTCCAAAAACAAAATTTCGAGGTGGGGGTGCGAGTACAACAGCCACAGAAGGCTAAACGTGATCGGGAAGGCTTTTAAACAGCCGACAGAGCTTCTATGAGGTAACAACATCATTAGACATGTCTTAAAAATTTGAATAGACCTTACTTACTGTGCAAGCAAGATGCCTAGCTCGCAGTCATCCACGGGCGCTTAAACCGTGTACAGCAACAGACAACCTATTGATGAACATGGTGAGCTATAACAGCAATACAAGAGACAACGAAGAGACTTGCAGTCATAGTGAGCCGTCATAGACGATGAGGGGATGGAACGTCAATGGAAAACAGCATTACGACGGGGAAGGGGGATGTGTTTCTCCACGAAAACACACCACCTTTATACGTTCTCTGCGCCAAGTAAATTCACGTTGCTCTGACTGCGATCATGAATATGCATCATGACACACCATCCAGCCTCAAGCCCTCGTTACCAGCCAGTTCCAACAGAAAGTCTTATATTAGCGGTCACTCAGGGATGCAGCATTACCCACTATCTCCTCCGTCCCCTGCTCGCATATCTCTCTTCATCGCCTATATCACACCTCCCCGACTTCAATTTCACTCAGTCTTTAACTCTAGACACTTTATTCCATGAACTTGCTGCCCCGCTATTCATTCCTACAAGTACTTTCACGGAACATCTCGCTCGCCAAAAATAGTAATCATTGACTTAGACGGAAGTCAAACAAAATAAATCAACACAACGTAACCCTCTCGGACATAACAAATATTCGCATGCGACTCTCCGGAGTCTCCATTGCATCAACAAGTCTTCCGTACATTCTACGCCTACCTACCTTACAACCGCTTGGTTATGCTATCCGCTCCACTTTCTTCGCCTCCTCGTATTTTAACTCACTCCTATTGTAGCTGAATATCTAGTCACAAAATATAATTTACTCCAAGGGGAGATCAGTTGGATGAGGCCTACATTCGCTTCCCTGAATTTGATCAAACGAGAGGCAACCGGCACCCGCATTGCCATTGATCATTGCCTCCATCCCCGAATCATTTCCGTGGTGCGGTCAAGGCATCCCAACTTTTATTCACGTAAGCTGGATCATGTACACTACGAGATCCATTAGTCTCCCTTTCATTGGAACAGGAAACCATTCGGTTAATGCACCGTCTGATTTGCCTTCCAGAACACAAGGAGCTGAAGTAAAGGCGGTAATTTCAACGTCTGTGAGCGTGCCGTACTCAATCATAAGATCGGGTTGAAGCGCTGCGAGCAAATGCTCTTTAATTAGGACCTCAAAAGGAACAAAGTTAATCATTTTTGACTGTTAACCTCCACGCCGTGTATGCGGTATAATAAATATTCCGAGCTGGATTTGGGCGCAAGCAGGGAAGAATACCTCGATGTAATGCTGTTCTAGTCCCCATCCGAACATCCGCCATCCAGTTGCCCCCGAAACGCCTGATTTCACCCTCTCGTAAATCACGGAATCAGATCAAACGTAAGGTAGGTACACAAACTGCACGGGATCAGCGCGCCGTTTCCACGGGCGAATTCTAAACAAACGCAACACGCGTACTCGGGCGTGATGCTACTGAGAAATACACTCTCTGCACAGGTAAGTAGAATATCCTGCAAGTCCCGGGACTTATATACGTCACATCTGAGAATTCCTTAATGAATAATACTCGATTTAGGTATTGAGCGCTAAAATTGGAAGCACTGTGAGCGGGGCATGGTCGTGAGACTGATTTTAGTAGCGAGTGTGGCGCAGACTGATGCGCGGCGCCGAATTCACTGTGTTCACGCAAAACACACAGAAAAGGACAAGATGATCATACTATATTACAGTACGTAGTACATAGGAGTCTATAGACATGGAAAATAATCAATTGAACATTGGCGAACAGAAAGCTACCGCTTACCGAACACCAACACCCTCTTCCTCGCCCGAATCCCCATTTTAAACACATAAATGCAGCGCCGTATCATGCCGATACATGTATTAAGTACATATAAATAGATATATACTACTACCGGGCCTAGCGCGTCAGATCTCTGGGCACGACAAGGTACGCGGATTGTGGAAAGTGGTTGGGAGCGCCTGCGCCGCACAGCGAATTTCCACCGCAAATCTCCATTATCATTAGAAAGTATGACTTATACAGCTAGATATTTATATTTCGTACTGTTTTCAGAAGTTTCGAAGCGAGGGTTGAAGCGCTGCGAACGTGGCACGGTGTGCCACCGAATTTGATTCTGACTGTGACCCGCTGCGCGCATTCTCAAATTCGCAGCGTTTTCGTTGCGCACACACAAGGATAAGCGGTAATACAAATATATTATATGCCAAGTAAGCGCACTGAGGAGTTGGATGACGGGGGGAGGTCATCTGAGTGTGCAATCGACATGACACTCGGCCCCTTCCTCCTCTCCCGAATCGCCGTTTACGACGCAATAAACGCACGTCTTTTCGAAACAGGGCAATCTATTACATACCTATTAATAGTAATATGCTACCGCCGGATATCATGTGTAAGATCGTTGCGCGTAGCGAGGAACGCAGAACGAGGAATATCAGATGGAGCGGCTGCGCCCTACATTGAATTCCTCCCCCAATTGTTAATTATATTCCCTGAATTCGTCAGGATATGTAGATGTAAGCGTATTATATGTAACTTAAAAAGTTTGAAGAGGATACTTGAAGCGCTGCGAACGTGGCACGGTATGTCACCGCCGCTAGTCATGAATGCGTCCAAATATGCGCGCTTTGAATCCCCCGCCGCTATTAACGCTCAACCACAAAAACAAGTATTATACCATATATAGAACATGCTAAACAGCCAGTATATACTACCAGCGGGGGAGGTAAAGACGTACGAGTTCATAAATCAAACCACACCCCACCCCTTCCTCCTCACCCGAATCGCCGTTTGCAACGCAGAAAACGCACTCTCTTCCATTTCAGGATTCCATCTTACCTACTGATCTATATATATACTACCACCGAGTCTAGGTTACCAGCCATTCCAACACGACAATTAGGGCGAATGAACTCAGAAGATGCAATGGAGCCGCTTTCAGCGCATCCGCTGCTCCCTTGTTCCTCACTCCATTCGCCTTTGCACTCCCCAAGACTATGCATACACAGAGCCTATATGCCACTACCGACTGTAAGAAAATCGGGGGCCTCGAGTGCAAGGGGGTCTGAAATTCGAAATTCACCCCACCTCGCCTCCTCGCCCACTTCGCATTCCGCTACTTGCGCGGGGACCTGAATTAAGAGAAACGTAAGATGGTTGGTAACGTATCTGGGAAAGATTACCTCGGCTGCGTTGCCAGCGAGAATCCCAACGCTAGAACGTTCCATCCAAAGTAAACGACGACGTTTCGCGTGAACTTGTCTGCAGACGCAACACGCAATGCGTTATCCCGAATTCTGGGGCGATTAGCGCAGGTTCCGGAGGATAGGGTCACGTCGTCCTGGGGTATGTAGTCTAGACTACGTAGATAATGGGGTGTGTTGTGCACTGGATATCGAGCATCGGGGGAGGGTGTGCGGCAGCGCACATGAAATCGGCTGCATTCACGCATTTCTGGAAACACTCAGTCTCTTTTTCGGCCTGAAATTGATATACATAGTAGGTGAATAAGTTCAAGGACAAAAGATTGATTATCCTATTTACAAGACGATATCGCTATTTGAGAAATGGCGTACAAATGAATTCATTAAAACTAACACATGCATGAAATCGGCGGCGTATCTGACGAAAAAACTAGTAGTAAAACTCTTTTTTTGACGCTGAAAGCGATGGGGCAGGTGAATAAAGGTTCAATAGAAGTCAGTAATATTGCCTATCGGGGATGAGAGAAAATGCGGACGGAGAAACGGACAAACGAGCGGGGGGATATGCTTGAGATCAAGATTTGAAGATTTCGGCTAATGGGCACAACGGGCCCTGGACTTGGTTTCCTCCGAAACGCAACATTCTATTCAAATCTACGTACGTACAGGGCTACCGGATTACTATAAGAACCCACCGTATTCGACGTCAACAGCCCATCCCCCATTCCTTCCTTCCTCTCCTTTCCTCTCATTCCCTCATCTCATCTCATCTCATCTCCTCTCCTCCTCGTCTCTGGCACTCCGGTGCTCCTCTCTTCATCGCCCTCGTTCTGTAACCGTAAGTGCCGCCTTCTCGTCCTCGTCGTCATAAGCCCGCTTGCTCACCGCGCTGTCCTAGAATGCACCCCACCGACCTCGGCGCTCCAGGACGGCTCGTCGATGACGGTAAGCCTCCAGTGTCGTCCTCTTCGTCGTCGCAGACCGTCCTAACCCTTCCGTTTCGCAGACGGGCTGGCTGGCTTCCCTGTTCGAGAGATACGGTGAGGTGAGCGAGCTTCCCCTCTGAATGCAGGCCCTCTACTCACCTTGTGCCGTTTTTCTAGGTGTCCTCGATGCGCTGCTCGCAGCCGGCTTGCATGCACGCACGCTGCACGCGGTGAGTCGCCGTTCGTCCATGCGTTTGTGCTGCTGATCGCTGACCCGAGGCCGTTCGTAGCAGAGCCGCTGACGTCGAGCAGGCGGTCGTCGTCTTGATCGTCGCGTCGATGAGTGTTGAGAGACGAGGTGGAGAAGACGGAGGAGAGTCGTAGCGTCGAGGTCGAGGCCTAGGTGAGTGTTTTTCGTGTTTTGTTGACCGATTTCGTAGCGGCGCGGAGGCGTTGGTGCTGAAGACGACGGTGAGTAGAATTCTATTTGCCGCGATCCGATCAAACGAACTTACCTGCATCAGGGCGAGAGACGCTGTCGACGTCTATGGATGTCGTTCTACCCGACGGCGAGGCCGTGCGTCCGCGACGAGCTCGTCGTGAGCCAGGCAGCTCTGCGCCTGCGCTCCATATCCGTAGCTGCTGTGAGTGTTCGTGTGTGCGTCCGTCGAATTCGTGCTCATCCGACGTCGCAGCGCCGCCCCCCGTTTGAAATCTATGCAAAGTAAGTGCTCGTCCCATCCAGAAACGTCAACAGAATACTTACCTGCTGCATGAAACTTTGACAGACGAGTGGATGCTGTTTCCAGGATCTGCGGCGCATCTACACGGCGACGGCACATCGTGCATCTGTTCAAAGTAAGTATCATCTCTTTATCAGACGTCGAGTAAATGCTTACCTGTACCGCGAGATCTGCGTTTGCGCAGCTAGGGCGGGCTTGACCGTGCGCCGAACGTTGGCGGCGTTTGTTCGCGAAGCCTTGATTCGGGCGGCTTCCTGTGGCTACGGCGGTCTTGGGCCTGTGGCTTCGTGCATTCGTAGTGGGTGAGGGGAGAGCGTGTGCGCGAGAGATGCGGCGCCGACTATCTGTGAGGGATCAGTGCGAGGTCGTTGTGTAAAGGGCGGAAGACGTACGTGGGCGACGAGATGTTGAGTTGGGCGTGTGTGTGATGGACAAGGCATGAGGGAGGTGGGCGCAGGTGGGAGGAGGGACGGCATGGCAGGTGAGGGATGGGATGGGATGGGAGGGACGGCTTGGCATGAGGGAAGGGAAGGGATGGAAAGGGATGGGATGGAAAGGGAAGGAATGGAAGGGAAGGGTGTCGATTGAGAGGGGAAGGGACGTCCTTGTCAAGGAAGGTGTGCCTGCTGCAGCAGACACACCCATTGTCAGGCGACGTCGCCGCTGTCGTGGTGCCTTGCGCCCACCGTCCAGAGCATCGAGCTCGTTGAGAGGACGAATACCCATCACGACCTCTGTGTGTGCATGGGTGTATGACCGCCCTGCGAGCCGTTCGTCTGTCGTATGGAGCCGCCGTGTGTTGGATGAAGGCCGTCGTCGCCTTCGTCGTGCTGGCTGCGACGTTGTGTCGTGTGGTGGGTGGGAGTCGAGGCGGAGCGTTGTGGACGTGCGAGAGTCGTCGACGCCTTATCTCGTCATGCGGGGCGCCATCTTGGTGCTGACGTTGACAGGACGTGTGGCGGCGCCGTGTGCGGTATTCGTGGACGAGGGAGGGCGCAGCGCATGGAGGAGGGATGTGGAGGAGCACGCGAAGGGAAGGGAGCGAGGGAGGCTGGGGAAGCGAAGAGAGCTGTCAGACGCGGCGAAAGGGTGCGAGGCAAGGGGTCGAGTCCTTTATACGCAGTGGCTAGTCTGAGTCAGAGAAACAGAGATGGTTGAGCTGTATGACATTTCGATAACTTCCTCGTTGACCGAATAAGTTGAGTCTTTGTTCCAATTTTGTTCGATTGATACAAGATTGATCGTTTGTTTGCAGCCGCTCCAAGCTTCAACACTTCGCCTCGAAGCTTCACATTGCGGTCAGTAATGACAGGTCAGCCCCGAGAACTACATGTGTACTTATCAGCGACGCTAGTGACGTCGTGCAAGTCGCCTGGTCCCCGGCCGTGGTAGACATCTCAAAGATTCTCCGCGCAAATGCGAGGCTTATGAATGCCACTAGCGTACGAATCACGCTTCTTCTCCACACATGTTTTGAAGTTGTTTCTTCCGTTTCTGGTGTGTTAAAATTACAACCACGCCTCGAGGTGCTTTTGGTGGGTAAGTAGTTTGCGGCCGCTATGATGACAATGGCGAAGCCAATGAAAAGCGTGTACATAGTACGAAAATGCACAACCTTTTGTTTATGTTCAATGAAGCCGTCGAGTTAGTCTATTCACCTCAACGTCGTTCCGCCTCGTCCTTTGCCAATACAAGGAACACATCGCAAAGTAAAAAGACCTCCCGTCAGCAGAACATACCAATAGTGTCCGGAACGAAGTTATGTTTCGAGTCCTTCGAGTTGCCAGGCTGCTGCGCAGTCAAGCTAGACCATGAACAGAGAAAAAATAACTCGCACTGAAGGCCTCCATTGATCCTGTTATAAAATGGCTGGGCAGAATAGGGGTGATTTATCTCGCGCCACCACCGCGCCGATACGGCATCCCTCTATTTTGGCCTCGAGCCTTTCCGGCCCTTGTATAGTTCATAAATCCGCGCATGGCCATCTTTCTCCGTTTCTTTTCTCACTCTTACTACCACGTTCACTATGAGAGGCTCGTCGTCGATGAGGTCTCTTTTCCTCGTCCTCCCCTGCTTGCTTGGCCAGGCTAGCGCGATATACAACCCCCTCATCGAGTATGCCGGCTCTACATTCTTTGATAAATTTTCGTACTATGGGAACGTGGATAATACGACCTGGGGTGAGAAATAGAGCTTGCAAATTTTGGGAGTCGAAGCTGATTGCTTGCAGGAAATGCGACGTTCTTGGACCAACCCAGCGCGGTAGCGCAAAAGCTGACATATATCAACGATGCCGGTAACGCCATCGTTAAGGTGGACAATACGACTACGCTCGTCGCAGGACTTCCAGGACAGGTTGTGAACCGGAATTCGGTGAGTTGCCTTGTGTAGTTCATGTTTTGTCACACACTTACACCTTCGCAGGTTCGCCTCACCTCGCTGGACAGCTTTGGCCTCGGTACACTTATCATGATCGACGTCGCGCACATCCCCTTTGGCTGCTCCGTCTGGCCAGCATTCTGGACCTTTGGCATGGAGGACACATGGCCCGCGGCGGGAGAGATCGATATTATCGAGGCCATCAATGGAATGACCAATAGCCAGATGGCGCTGCACACCACCCCAGGGTGCACGCAGGTCAAGTCGCCGATTCAGTCGGGCACAATTAAGTCGTCCGACTGCGCCCTGCCCGCGGTGCGTTGTCTCGGAGACCAAGGCGAACAGCTATGGCGCGGGCTTCGCGAGTGCTGGCGGCGGCGTGTTCGCGGTGCAGATGGAGGCGGCGGGGATCAACTTTTGGTTTTGGAGTGTACGTGGTGTTTGATATCGATCGTTTTGGATGACTGAGAGGCTCACCGCACACTATGTTATTGCTTATTTTTAGAGGCCTGATGTGCCCGCTGAGATAGCGGACGCCACGTCCACCACACCCATGGATGTGTCGAACTGGGGCATTCCCTCGGGTGCTTATCCCTCTGGAACCAACTGCGATATCACCAGCAATGACCTAGCTCGCCCATTTCTGGGTGATTTCTTACGGAAAGTGCACATTTCTACACGAAAACTGACGAATTTGAGTCTGAAAGTTGCCTAAATGGGACTAAAATTTCTGAAATGAGCGTAGTCCAAGCATCACAACACCTTTTCGCTCCATGTGAGCAGAGGTTAGCCCACCCCGAAGGGCAAGGCCATCCGTGTGCGGCGCAACGGCACCGCACACGCAATTCTATCTACTGACTATAAAAATAGCAGCCGTCTGGACAGAGGAAAGGTCAGTCCTGGTTTTTCACGAGGGAGTCACAACTCACCAGCAGCATTTTGAGCAGAAGTCGACGTTAACGGTCTAGAGTAGTAGTAGTCAGTGTTCGTAGTTAGACCCATTTGAAATAAATAACTTACTTCTTTCCAATAACTTGAGGAGCTGTGGAAGCGACGGGGTGGGATTTCTGCAGCAACTCGTGAGTGCTCTATTCATTCATAAACCAAGTAAATGACTTACATTCCCTTCTCCATAGAGATCTTCCAAGGTAATGGGTGCAGATGGGCGCCTAAGTCACGCGCCATCAAAGCGACGCCGTTTGTTCAAGCACAGTGGACCGCGCGGTGTCGATGACCATTGACGGGAAGTCCACTGTCGTGTCTTCGTGGTGAGAGAATGAGCACGGTGGTGGGAAGCCTAGACGGCGACGAGGAGGGAGTCCGACATGGGAATTTCGAGGCCGTCTCATTGGAAAGGCATGTGGGGAGGTCGTCATGCTCGCCGGAAGTCCAAAAATCGATTTTAAATCGAGGGACTCGGCCAGCACTTCGAGGTGGCAGCGTAGGTGAGTAGCGCGAAGTGGATGGGGACGTCAAAGGTCACAGGAAGCGCAACCTCGACCAGCAAGTCGTTTCGAGAGCTCGAGATGACAGCGGGATGCCTGACTCTTGTGGGTGGATGGTTGGACAGCGTACGAGGGTCGGGGGCCGCTTCACGCTCGCGGGAAGTCCAAAAATCGATTTTAAATCGAGGGACTTGGTTGGCGCTTCGAGGTGGCAGCGTAGGAGAATGGCACAAAGCGGATGGGGCAGTCAAAGGTCCCAGGGAGCGCAATCTCAACCAGAAAGTCATTTCGAGAGCTCGAGATGACGGCGGGACATCCGTATATCGTGGGTGGATGGCTGGACGATGTACGAGAGTTGAGGGGCGCTTGAATAACAATTTGGTTTGGCAGAGGTGACGCGAGCGAGGTGTGATGCGAGTGAGGTGCAGCACCTCATCCGTCAATTGGTCCAATGTGCTGATGCATGAGGGCGGTTGCGGGACATCCAAATATCGAGTTTAGAGTTGAGAGGAGGCCGGGAAACACCTGGAATAGCAACCAGTATGGCTACCAAGTTGGAGGTGTGTGTGGCAGCGCAGCGGCGGTGGCGGGAAGTCCAAATATTGAATTACAATCGCAGGAGGGTGCATGAGAGGCCATGAGTGTGCGGGACACTTTGCTTCGACATAGAAAGGATGGAGGAGGTGTATAGCAGGGCATATACGGTGGCGGGACGTCCAAAAACAAAATTTCGAGGTGGGGGTGCGAGTACAACAGCCACAGAAGGCTAAACGTGATCGGGAAGGCTTTTAAACAGCCGACAGAGCTTCTATGAGGTAACAATATCATTAGACATGTTTTAAAAACTTGAATAGACCTTACTTACCGTGCAAGCAAGATGCCTAGCTCGCAGTCATCCATGGGCGCTTAAACCGTGTACAGCAACAGACAACCTATTGATGAACATGGTGAGCTATAACAGCAATACAAGAGACAACGAAGAGACTTGCAGTCATAGTGAGCCGTCATAGACGATGAGGGGAGATGGAACGTCAATGGAAAACAGCATTACGACGGGGAAGGGGGGATGTGTTTCTCCACGAAAACACACCCACCTTTATATGTTCTCTGTGCCAAGTAAATTCACGTTGCTCTGACTGCGATCATGAAAATGCATCATGACACACCATCCAGCCTCAAGCCCTCGTTACCAGCTAGTTCCAACAGAAAGTCTTATATTAGCGGTCACTCAGGGATGCAGCATTACCCACTATCTCCTCCGTCCCTGCTCGCATATCTCTCTTCATCGCCTATATCACACCTCCCCGACTTCAATTTCACTCAGTCTTTACTCTAGACACTTTATTCCATGAACTTGCTGCCCCGCTATTCATTCCTACAAGTACTTTCACGGAACATCTCGCTCGCCAAAAATAGTAATCATTGACTTAGACGGAAGTCAAACAAAATAAATCAACACAACGTAACCCTCTCGGACATAACAAATATTCGCATGCGACTCTCCGGAGTCTCCATTGCATCAACAAGTCTTCCGTACATTCTACGCCTACCTAC